>BSBK01002047.1:0-300000 GCA_027943335.1 Chamaecyparis obtusa | reverse complement strand
CAGAAATTTTTGGTGTTGCAACTAATAGCTCAGCTTTGACAATATGTGCTTCAAAAAATTTTAGGTACGGAATGAGTTCGATTTGCAACTAAGTAACCTGATCTGTTAGGTGCGCTTCTTGTTTCTTCAAATTTTTTATCAACCACTAGAGTTCCTAAACTTGATGAATATGCTTTAGGAAAGCATGTGGCTTGGTGATAGCTGCATTGGTACTCAACTATATTTTTGCTTCCAAACCTGTGATCTTTTCACTGACTTCAACAGTGAAGGTGTCTATAGTACAAAGCTTCAATAAATATTGACAGATTGTCTGGGTGATGGATTTTGTTTTAGTAATTACCTCAGATAATTTGAACTTAAGTAATGCCACTTCTTGACTGATTTTCTCTGCTAATTTGTGTTGTATACTGGATTCTGCCCTTTCTTCAATTCATTTATCTACATCGGTGTCTGAGGCATTGATCTTCTTGGAAAGTGTAGCAAGTTGATCTATAATAGGTGTATCCTCATCAATATGTATCTCAGGTACTACCTATTGAATGATATCCCACACATCAGTTAATACTTCTTTTCTTTTGGGCTCTTGCTTCAGCTTCTATTGCGATGCCTTCCTTGAACATAACTCCCTATATTTACTCAAGTCCTTGGGGCTTAGGGTCCTCGAGTCACACTCAAGGATAATAATCACTTCATCTAGGGTGATCGACCCTTTTCCTTTCTTCTTCTTCTTTTGTGCTAGAGGTGATTTCTTCTCAATGATAGCAATAGATCTATCTCCAGTCTTTGGAGTATCCTTCCCTGTTAACACTTGTTCTTCCTTCTTCTACTCCTTGGTAGTGGTGGTCTTGGTTGATATAGTAGGATTCTTGGTTGTGGTGTTTAGTGGGATCACCTCTATTGCCTTTGATTCTTGTATTTCCTTTGCTTCATTTGTTTCCTTTGGTTCAGTGGAAGGTGCCTCTATATGTGTAGGCTCATCTATCTCTACAGGTTTCTTTGTGTTTGGATCCCCTGTGGTATCTTTGTTTTGCTCAGGATCTGAGCCGTTAGGTTGTACTTGGGAAAGAATTTTAGCTACTTCAGTAAGTACAGGAAGTTCACCCATAGTGATGTAAATAGACTTTCAGTGCCTAGTGCTTCATCTTTATTTGGTGCAATATTTACATCTTCATCATCTTGGTCATCAGGATCACCATGTGTGATGTCTACAATGAGTACATCATCATCAGTTTTCTTCTCCAGTTGGATTTCAACTTTATCCAGTGCATCCTATGAAACTTTTATTTCTTCCTTGTCCTCAGTTATATCAATTGCCTCGGTAACTGATATATCGGTATTCTTTGATTTCTTTGTTGTTCCCTCATCAATACAAATACCTTTACCTTTAGAATTTTGTCTCTTCTTAGATAGGTTCAAAAGTGCTTGTTGCTTAGCTTTTTCTTCAGCCTTCAGAATTGATGTCCATATAGAATCAGTTGTGACATCCATATCTGCTACATTGTCATCCATGATCATTAAGGCTCTATTCTTGACCATAAAATTTTCTTGGTATTTGATCAAGTATTCACTAACTTGTCCAAAGCTTAAGTGTGTGGCTACCCAAACTAGAGAGCATTCTCTCTTTCTCTTCTCAGTGTCTAATGCAACAGCCCATTTCTTAGTACTTGTATCATCCAATTTCTTCGGTAATGCACATGCAAACTCCATTAGAACTTTCTTAAATTTTATCATCATTTGGATGACAGCCTCTTCAATCTTGGTTTGATCTTCTTTTGACATTTTGTCAAATATGTCTAGTAATGGATTAGTGAGGTCTCCATGTTCAATTATATCCTCAATGACTTCATCTATTGTTTTGGCCTTGTTACTAACCACTTTGAATTTATTTACATCATCCTCTATCTCTGTATCCTCTAGATCTTCCTTATTTCTTATGAATTTTCTCATTTTCTTTGGTGCCTCAGCTACAGCTTTGTTCTTTCTCTTAATCTATTTCTTTGTTGGTGTAGTTGCTCTTATTTTTGTTACTTTTACTACTTCTTACTTATCTATAAGTGGTGCTGCAGTTGATGATCATGTCTTCATACCTTCTTGTATAGGTGACTACTTCTTTGTAGGAATTTCAGGTGGAGGAACCGGTGTAGGATCTTCTTCTTTGTCAGACTTGGTTTCCTCACTATCATATGGTTTGTCAGCTAACTATAGCTGACCTTCAGTTTCATGTTCAACCGGTGATCTTTCAGATGTATCTAACCCATCTCCATATTGAGCAATGAGATTTTTCTTCATCTTCTTTACCTTCCTAGTTATTTTACCGATCTCAATATTTGTTGATATTCTAGATTTGGCTTCTTCATATACTCTAAACCTAGTGGCAATGGGATCCTTCGGTAATGCAAGTAGTGCATTAATAGATTTTAGTGTGAAATCATGGTTTATTTCATATCCCATCAGTGCCAACCATTTTATCCTAGGCTCAACTACTTTTATCAAGGTATAATTGGTATTGACCACAAAAGATATGTCATTCTCAAATTTCTAAACTAATTTCCTCGGAATTCTGCTTCTCTTATGCATTTTAGATTGAAATTTACTGAAGTATGCATTAAACTCTAGATTCAACTTATCTCCTAACTTGTTCATCATTTCACCAATCTATTTTGTTATTGGTACATTCGATATCCAATTTACTTTACCAGTGCCAAGTACATACTTTTGTAAATAGAGGAATATGCATGCAAGTAGAGATCCGAACTTACATGTGTTGGATTTCTTTTTACTTATGGTCTTCATATTCTCTTAAAGTTGATGAAACAGTACCTTGGCAAGATCAACTTGGTGACCTTTCACTATAATTTTGTGCGCCATGTCTACTGCGCTGTAGGGTACACTATTGAGTCTGCTTGATTGAAATAGCTTCTATCTGATCACATGTGCTACAAATTTTACTATTGGGTCCTTTATTGTTGAAATCTTCAATGCTCGACCATCCCATTGTGCTCTAGTGTGTTTCTCAACATCCATTCATGAAGAACTTCAGAAAGCCTTAGCTTTTTTAGTTGTAAGGAGCCCAGTAACCCTACTGATTATTTTCTTGTTGATCTCAATCAGTTTATCCAGCTAGAATTTGTCATCATGATACCTTCTCGAAATGATTCTAATCCAATCCAATTTGAATGATTGTAGAAAGTGTATAAAATATGATAACCCTGATTCCTCAATCTTCTTGTAGTCTGATTTCATTTTTCTGTCGGGGCCACAAAGTAGTTGATATGCTGCAACAGTTTCAAAGTCTCCAACTTCTCTGATTTTGTAGTGAATATAAGACCTTACGTCTTTTGTCAATAAAACCCTTTCTGGTATGCTTGAAAATGTGCCCATTGAGTCTATTTGTGCTACGACCTTAGGGTGTGGCTTAAACTTTGGTTCGTCAAAATTTTCCCTAACGATTAGATTAACTTCCTCTTTGACACTTTGATTTTTGCTTGCAGACAATGTAGATGCCATAAATTAATTCTAGGGTTTTGGAAAGAAACAAGATAGGAAGTGTTTGATCGCAAATAAACTTGCTCGGTATCATGAAGAGTGATTTTGGTTTGATCTAGCGTAGCCTTGAATCCTTCTAAAAATCATTTAGCTCAAACTCTGCTCTATGAATTCTCCGCTCTTCGAAATTGCATTGTAAAAATGAACTCTGTTCCTGTGTATTTATAGACTTTCGATGTTCTCGCTCAAACTTTTATGCAATAAATACTCCATCTAACTTTTGGTATGAAATAGCTGTTAGCTTGGTGACAACTAAAAATTTTATCCACTCAGTTAACATAGAGTTTCTTCATCGGTTGATACATATGCTTGGTTAACCTTAGATAGTGATTACCGACGGGTAACCAACTCTCGGTCTCTCTTTTTTTGACTGTATAACATTGTTAGTTCATGACAACTAAACCATAGTGCATCTTTATTCATGCTGATTTGGTATAAGAACATTATGCATAACGAACTGTATGTAAAATGTGATCTTTTGAAATATCAATCCCATACATACCTTTTTCACTTTAAGTGGAGGTACTGATGTCACCCAATCTAGTGGATGAGGTTTCACCGACAACATTACTTGACTCAGCATTCTCATTAGATGCCTTCTTCCACATAGTGTTCCTTAACTTCATGATATCAGCAATAGTATATCCACTTTCAAATATATGGTTCTCTTCTGGTGCTCAGTCTCTGTAGTTCTTTCTTAAATGACCAACCTTATGGCAGTGCATACAAGCCATCCCAGTGTTTGTCCAGCTTTTTGATTGTCCAATCCGACTCTTTCTATAATAGTTTGCTGCAATGTGTCCATATCTACCACATACAACACAGTTAGTCCATGTATTATAATCCCAAACATAAGAGTTACCTTGTCTCTTCAGTTGATATGGTTTGCATTATGGTTTCTCCTTAGGTGTCCAAACTTGCTTCATTTTCACCTTATAGTCTCATGCAGTGTGTCCATGCTTGTTACAAGTATAGCATATTTTCTCCATAGTATTATTATTAGCAAGATCATTTTTCTTAGCTCTACACTCATAAGCAGGATTTCCAAACTTACCATAGTAGTAACAACATCCATTAAACTTAGGAGTGATAGGAGGTTTACTTTGTGCTTTGCTTCTACACACATTAGATGTATGTCCCAGTTTGCCACAATGATAACATGCCAACACTTTAGGTTTCTTATTTTGACTGATGTTGATTTGTTCATCTTGTTGTGATTACTCTCCTTCACTGGTGTAGCCTATACCAGCTTTATTTCTAAATCTTCTCTGATTGGTTAAGAAGTCATCAATCTTCTTGGAGTTGTCCTCAGCAAGTTTCTTCATTTCATTTTGCTGCTGTTGATTTTTTCACTTCATTTCTCAAGTTCTCATTTTCATCTCTGAGTCTTGCAACATCTTCTAGTTTTCTTGACAATTCTCCATTCACTCAGTTTACCTCTTGATTCACAGTCATCACTTGATTAGTTACTTGGAAATGTCAGTCAGTGAGTCTTTGTATCTCCCTCTCTTTAGTTTGAAGTTGTTCACTCATCTATCTTCGGTCATCGATTGCCAAATTTATTTCTTGCTTGGCTTGTTTTTCTTTGTTCATTGTTTCTACCATTCTTGCCATCTGAAATTCTTGACTGATTTGTAGTGCTTTCACTTGATCAGTTAAGTATTGATTCTTTTCAAATAGATCAGTGATTATGCTTTCAAATCCATCGGAGATGCTTCTAGAACTAGATCCTATATGCTCGAATATGTCATCAATAGGTTCTTCATGGTAACCTATCTCATTCTGTAGTCTAGCTCGGTTCTTCCTTTCATCCAGTAATTTTTTTAGTCCTTCCTTGGCATGCTTATACTATTCCACAAACATTTGCATTTGTATCTTTTGATTCTCAATAGTCTTGTCAAGCTTGTATCTCTCCATGACTTAGATCTTTACCCTTCAGTGGTTAAATTGTCCAATAAGAGAACTATGCTCTGATACCAATTGTTGGAATTAGGAGAGATAGGTACTAAGAGGGGAGGGGTGAATTAGTGTCTTCAAATTCTCTACTTGTAAATCTTTCAGATCTAAAATTATAAATAGTGATAATCGATCAAAATAACTTGAATCTAATTGCATGAATCATTCATCCACTTAGCATAAGTAAGTAAACAACATGAAATCCATAACACAAGTATTTTGGTAATGCAGAAACCCTTGTTAGAAGGTAAAAACTATGGTGGGGATTACACCCACAAATTCTTCACTACTGCAGATAGAAAAGGTTTGCCTGTTAGGGCTACAAGTTTTGATCACTTCTGGTGATCTCACCCTATTAGGAGTGACATGTTAGATGGGCTAGATCTACCTAGTTATAAGATTTTGACAATACTAATGAAGTGTGCACTCGGTTAAGAGATTTACATAAGACTGTTAAGTCTACTCTGTTAAGAGATTTTATCCAAAAACTCTATTACAATTGTCAGAAAGAAATAGGTATTTATCTGCTATTTGACACTCAATTATCTAATACAGATCTATAAGCTCTGATAAAATATCACCTTATTTGTGATGAATCTCTACTCTGAACTGCTCGGTAGCCTCTGCTAATTCTACTCAATTTGAATTCCTCTGTACTCGGTTCTACTATGTTAACTGATAGACTTGAAGATAGGCAAATGCTTCAAGTGCTCCATGATTCATATATTAGCTCACACCAAAAATGATGTGAACACACAAATATATAGTATTCTATTTTTTCCGCTTTAACAAAATTAGGTCACACACTATAATCATAACCTTAAGATCTATGATGTACAATAATAACCTAGATCATCTATTGCAAAAAATATACATTATATTTAATTAATATCATTACATTAAATATTCCTCGATCTTGGTAAAACATTTTACAAACCGTTGTAACCGTTGGCATAGAAGAATGTGCCATTCCTAATTACTATGCCATTTCCTGTGATCCTCGGTAAACACTGTGTAAACTGATTGGTGTATACTGCGATGCTTGTGTTTACTATCTATCGGTGTCAGTGTCTGCTGGTGCTCGATAAATTGTCTATTGCTTAGTATATAGGCTTTATCAACTTGTCTATTCTACTTTTTGTTACCAATCAGCTCAATATAAGTAATTGACTAATATCTTTACACACCTTTGGCACTAATGACAACCTTAAAAGCTCAATAGAGATAACATTTTATTCCTAACATTTTCTACAAGAAAATCCCTTAATCGGGTAGACTCTAACAGGTCTAATTTGTAAATCCTTTAACCAAGTGACTCTTTAATTAGGGATAGAAATCCCTTAACAGGGTCAGTCCTAACATGGTAAAACTCCTAACAAGGTAAAACTTCTAACATGCATAGAGGTAAATCCCTTATCTGGGTGGCTCCTAACAGGGTCTTGCTCTTAACTAGGCATCTGTAAGCCTTTAATAGGGCTAAGCTCTTTGCTGGGCATACTTCAGATATGTACAAAATTATTTGTGGGTGTCATCCCCACACGTGGTTTTTTCCTCTTGGTTTTACATGAGAAAAATAATGGTATTATTGGGTTACATGGTTGTGGATGTGGTGAGCATCATTTTTACATGAGACAATGACTAAAAATTTGGTTTGCAAATTCCCCTCTTGAAAGAATGATGAAAATCACTCCCAAGGTTCTTTTAGGTTGGGTCTTAACCATATGGATAGCTTAATCAAACATAAATGTGAAATTGTTCATGAGGAGACCTTTTCTGGTTTGATTCTTGAAGAGGATGCAAATTTTTTTTAACAAACAATCCTTTTTTTATATTTTCTAGATTAAGATAAGTATGTAATTCCTATTATGCAAATTTAACATGAATCTGTGATCAATCATATTTACAAATAAACAAAAAAATGTTAGGGTAATGAGAAATTGAAATCAAATAACTTATAATAAATTCATAAAGGATAAACTAATGATATATCAAACTTGTGAATTAAACCACCAAGGAATTTTAAAGAAAACCCACACAATTTGAATCAAAATTGCTCACAAGTCATATGATGAAAATGTGATCATAAAAGGAATGCAAATGAAAGATGCAATATTTCTCAAAATTCATCAAATCGCAAAGCCCCCATGAATGTACGCACAAATGAGACAAATTTATCCTTATGTACAAAATAAAAAATTCCCTAATAGCTCATCACAAAAAGATGATGTAGCAGTAATAAACTCTAGAATTAAATGATCGCATATATAATTCACAACCAACAAAATTGGATCTCTAAAATTCATAAATTAGCAGCACTAATTTACAAATTTTGCATAGATAGGGGAATATTCACACCATGAGATGAAGAACCAATCACATATAGATTTATTGCAAAAAAAATGTTGACCATAATTACATTGTTTGATGCATTTATAAAGTTATTCACCCTATGAAAACAAGAAATTCGTAGCTAGGGCTTTTGTTGCGCATTAATCTGAAAATTAACATTTAATCTAAAGCTAACCAAAATAAGCCTACTCTCAAACTATCTCTAAACAAGCTTTCATGGATTTAATCAATCTCTATTACATTTATAAGAGGAAACAAAGCTAAATCAATCAAGAAAACAAGAGATCAAAGTTAGAGTCCCACCTTTTGCTGAATTGCAATCTTCTTTAAAACTTGGAGTTCTTCCTTGGAATCTTCATCATGGATCCCCTTCATGAACTCAACTAATCAATATCCCCAAGGTTATGAAAAATGAATCCAAACATGCATGAAATCTAAGCCAAAATAAGCTCTTTATGCAAAATACTCTCTGTTGAAATTGCCTAGGAATTTTGGACTTTGACCCTAACTTTGAACAAGATAAGTTTAAAAAATAACTAAGTGTAATCCTTATGACTCCTATAATTTTTGGATGAATTTTTGGATTGGATCACCGAGATGGAAAAATAATTTAAATATGAGAATATATCAGAAGAAAAGAAAGTGAAAATTGCAAGCACAAAATTGAAAGTTCATGCATCCTTATGGTGGGAGCATCTACATTTATACCAAAAGAAGCAAGGTAAAGACAAAATGAGGGTATGGAATAAGATGTTAAAAAACTTCAAAGGCAAGTTTCTACATTGTGATTATCAGATTAACCTAGTTAGAAGAATGCAAGGTTTAAAGTAGAAAGATAGCTCTGTGAAAGATTAGACCAAGGAATTCTATAGGCTAGATATTAGATCTAGACATATTGAAGATGAGGTGGAAAGAATTGCAAGATATTTGAATGGGTTAAGGACTTCTATTCAAGAAGATATCAGTTTGGTAAAAATGGAGAGTATTGAGGAGGCTTATCATTTTTCCCTAAGAGATGAGGAGAAATTGAATAGAAGACATGAGAAAAGACAAAGAGGCAGAGGTGGTAGATTCCCTAGAGGAAGAGGTAGATCCTATGGTGAAAATAGTAGATCTGATCAGGAAAAAAAAAACCATGACAAAGGAAAGACTAAGTGGAAAGGTGAAAGTTCACTCCGAGGAAGAAGTAACTACTCCCAAGGTGGCTATGGAACTGACCCTAATTTTTATGAGTTGTGGAGAATGTGCATAACACCTATTTCAGATCAATTGAATAAGTGGGAAGACTATTTCATTCAAGAAGGTATGTTATTAAAAGGAATTCATTAATGTATACTGAGAGGATCAATGAGAACTAATCTCATAAAGGAAAAGCATAGTACTCGTTTGGCTGGACATTTTGGAATTGATAAGATATTGATTTTTCTTAATGAAAGGTTTTTTTGGCCTCATTTGTATAAGGATGTTTAGAAATTTGTGAAAAATTGTGGAGTTTGTCAAGTTGCAAAAGGAGTAAGTCAAAATACTAGATTCTATACACCAAGTTTTGTTCCTAAGAAACCTTGGAGAGATATCAGCATGGATTTTGTTCATGGCTTACCGAGGATAGTAAGAGGTAATAATTCTATATTTGTTGTTTTGCATAGATTTCAAAGATGACACATTTCATACCATGTAGAAAAAAATTAGATGTAGTGCATATAGCAAATATTTTGTTTAAGGAGATTTTCAAATTACATGGATTACCAAGGAGTATCATTTCTGACTGAGACAGTAAGTTTGTTGGTTATTTTTGGAAGACTCTATGGAAGAAACTAAAAACTGAGTTGAAGTATAGTTCTACATTTCACCCATAGACTGATGGAAAAATAAAGGTTATAAATAGAATTTTGGGTAACCTATTCAGATGCTTAGTTGGAGACAAACCAGGTAATTGGGATTTAATGTTAGCACAAGCAAAGTTTGCATACAATAATTTTGTAAATAGGAGTACTCGTAAATCAACTTTTGAGATTGTTATTGGCACACAATCGATAGGTATATCAGAATTGAAGGATATTTCTAGAGAAGAGAAGATATGTGTTAAAGGAGAGGAATTTGTTGAGTTTATGAAGTCATTGCATGAGGAAGTGAAACATAAGCTGAAGAAAAGTAATCAGAAATACAAGGATAATTCAGATAAGTTAAGAAGACATAAGATTTTTGATGTTGGTGATGAATTAATGGTTCATTTGAAGAAAGGCAGATTTCCTATTGGAACATATGGTAAGTTGAAGATGAAGAAATTAGGTCCCTGTAAGGTATTGAAGAAATTTGATAGTGGAAATGCTTATGAAGTAGAATTACCTGATACATGGATATATCAACTTTATTCAAAATTTTGGACTTGTATCAGTATCATGAACCTAATGAAGAAGTGTTAGCACCAAGTGATTATCCTAAGAAGTATATAGAGGAAGTTGAGAAGATTTTGGAACAAAGAGTTGGCAGAAGCATGAGTGGAAAGGATTACATGGAATATTTGGTAAAGTGGAAGAATAGACTGATGGAAGATAGTACATGGATTTCTCAATTTGAGTTGGATTTATCTTGGGTTTTACCTAACACGTGATTCAGAGAATCATTTCTTTTCAACCTCGGGTGTCTGATGCAGGAGCATCTTTGGATTATGGCAATCTTGGATCAACCAAAACTATTTTAGAGCTTGTTCAGTTTTCTCGGTAGCTATTTGGAGTTCTCGGTGGAGTGTTCTAGATGTTCCCCAATGAGCTCATTTACTATTTTTTTTTCCTTTACCAAGTTCATTCGGTAGTATTCTTATCGAGTTGGTTTGGTAGTTTTCTTACCAAGTTGGTTGGGTAGTGTTCTTACCGAGTTGGTTTGGTAGTTTTCTTACCAAGTTGGTTTGGTAGTGTTCTTACAGAGTTGGTTCGGTGTGTTTGATGTTTCTCAGTTCCTGAGTTCATCAACTAGTTTAGTTAATTATTTGATGTTCGCTGACATATACAGTTAATTTTGGTCATGATATTAATGTTGGGATCAGTCATGGGGAAAATGTGTGGACCTAAATCTGGATCATTGCTTTCTCCAATACTAGATCTAAATCATCTTTAGAGCTGACCTATTCGGTGGCCTCTTGTATAAATAAGTACAGTTGTTCTAGGGTTATGGTAAATTTAAGAAGATATAATCTGAGATTTTGGATCCTTGCATGTATGAGGATTGTTCTATAATTAAATTTTATTGTATTGGCCATAACCGGGAAGGCCTTACAACCCAACATGTATAAAGTTTGATGAATAAATAAAAGAGATCTGCATTCCTTCTCTCATTCTATGTGTTTTTTCTTTCAATTATAAATCTACAAGTATTTTTGGTATTTGAGAGTGCCCTAGGCCCCTGTACTGATTATGCCTTGTGTCAGCTTCTCCATCTACTCCCATATTTTCTTTTGATCCAACCACTAAGGATGTGGAAGACCAACAAGTCTTGAAGAGTCAGAAATGGAAGAGAGTACTCCTCCTCATGAGGACATTCCATAACAACCCATTACTACAAAACAACATAAGAAAATAGAAGAGGAATAGTTGGAGGGAAAATAAAATTTAGAAGAAAGGGAAGCTCTAGAGAAAGAAGAAGGGGAAGAGGTGGAAGCTTGAATAGAAAAATAAATGACCTTTGTTTTGACCACTCTATATGAGCTAATCACCATATTCACCAAGCTCACCTGGTTCACCAAGTAGATATAGCCAAGGAGAAGGGTATACACTAAGGAAGAAGACATAGACATGGATTTTTTAGGTCTGAATTTCCATGGAGGAGAATCTAGCACCCTGGAAAGAACAATTTATTATGTCACTTGGGCTCATAGAGGCAAGTGTAAAGAACAGGTTGTTGTACCAATGATTAATGCTAACATTATGAAGATAACTCTCAAAGACTATACTTTTGATGATGTTGATTTAGGTGAACCTACAAGGGAGGGGAGTAAAACATTGGCTACACTTGGGTTAAAACATGCCTTGGTATTTATGGATAAAGATGAAGAGAAAGTAATAGTATTAATAGAGAAAAATGAAGCCTTGAAGATATTTATTATGAAAATAGAAAGTCCCATTGATCTAGATAACCCAGAAGCCTCATTACATGTTTTCCTATAGAAGGAAGAAGCCCCATAATTTCCAGTAGATATACCACATTCTTTCATTCATGTGTGTTCAGATTGGAAGGAATATTTTGAAAAGTTCGAGAAGGCCACTATTCGAGCAATTTTGAGGCCATTTATATTTATTCTTCAAGTGGTCACCAAATTGGTGGACATGATAAGAGATGAGGAAAGATTGAATGTATAGATTGAGAAGTGGAAAAGGATTCTTATGGGCCTGAAAATAATAAAGAAGAAAAACTTCCAAGTTTTGGTTAAGACATATGAAGGGTTAGAACTTGACAATTTTGAGACCAGGATCAAAGACATAGGTCGAATGATAAAATTTTATCAAAAATATCTTAGCCATTTTTCCCAGTTCATCTTCTCGGCCTTTCGAACACTGGAAGTCCAAAAATTGTGGGAGTCATAAGGGTTACACTTAGTTATTTTTTTAGCTTTTCTTTTTTGGAGTTAGGGTCAGGGTCCAAAATTTTAGGGACATTTTGATAGAGATTTTTTTGGGTTAGATTGCCCACATATTTGGAGTCATTTTTTATAACCTTGGGGATTTCAATCAATTGAGTTCATGATGGGGATCCACAATGAAGATTCTAAGGAAGAACTCCAAGTTTTGAAGAAGACTCCAGTTTAGTGAGCAGTGGACCTCCATCATTGATCTCTCATTTTCTCAACGGATGTAGCTTTATTTCCTCTTGTAAATGTAATGGAGATGGATTAAATCCATGAAAGATTTTTTAGAGATATTTTGAGAGTAGTTTTGTTTTAGTTAGCTTTAGATTAAATGTTATTTTCAGTTTAATGTGTAGAAAAATTCCTAGCTATGAATTTCTTGTTTTTAAAGGATGAAGAACTTTACAAACACATCAAAAAATGTAATTATGGTCAATATTTTTTTTGTAACAATGCTATATGTGATTGGTGCTTCATTTCATGGTGTGATTTTTCTTCTATCTATGTAAAATTTTTGGATTAGTGTTGTGTGTGTGAATTTTGTACCTAGCTGTAGACACAACACTTCAGTAAAACATTAGAGGTTAGTTGAAATCAAAATCATGCAGTTGAATGAAAACTAATCTAACTAGGTGATTTACTGCCTTCTAGTAGATGCGAGTATGTATTCTAAGATTGGACCGAGATCAGTGACCTTGACGACACCTAAACGAAGGATTTGAATGCAAAATCTAGATATGAATTAGATGCAAATTAATCTTTTTTTTATGGTTTTTCTATGCAATAATATAAAAAACTTGATATGAAATCTAATCTATATGAAAAAACTAATATGCAAAAGAAGCTACAATGATATGCTAAATATGAATGATCTCACAAAAGTTGTTGATTCGCAAAAGAAGCTTCAATTCTTTAGATACCAATTCGCCAGCATAAGTTTGCAAAATTATGAGATGATTTGTGAAGAGCTGATCCTTGGTTTTATAGAAATCCAGGGCTTTGAGGATGCATGGAAAAAGCCATAAATCACTCTAGTTGATTTTTGAGTCAACAAGGAATTAAAGATAGTTAACTCACAATAAATCATGCAAAAATAACTTTTTGATTTAAATCAGAAGTTGAGATTTGCTTTTAACTCAAAAGAGAGTTGAGTTTATTTTTAAAACAACTTGAATTGATTTTCTGATTTATAGTTTCAACTATTTTTTGGATGTGCATAATTTATTTATAAATTAATTTAATAAATAAAGTGATTTATTCTCCACTTAACTGATTTTAAAATTAAAACAATTGATTTATGGGTTAATCTATTATTAAATCAAACTTTTATTCAAAAATAATATCATTAAATATGAAAACTTGCTTTAATTAATTAAATAAGAATTCAATCAATTAATTATACGAATTTTGATTTATTGTCAAATTTAAATAATAATAATTAAGAATATAATTAAATTCAATTAAATAATTAAGTGGTAGTATTAAATCTAATTAATTAAATATTTAGAATATTCAATTAATCAAACTTTAGGATAAATAAGATTTATCACCAAATAATCATTAAATTAAAGATAATTATTGATAAATAGGAATATTACTAGGAATATTCCCCGATGCAGAATTTGAGATAATCAATTAGGATTCGATGATGTGCAGATGTGCCTTAGGTTAGGACTTTGATGTTGATTTCATTCGATATGTCGATGTAGGAGGTTAATGAACCTATAGCCCATTTTTCGGGTATTACAAGTGTTGCTAATTTATAAATTTTATAGAGCCAATTATGCTAGTTGTGAATTATATCTATGATCATTTAATTCTACAATTTATTACTACTATATCATCTTGTGGCGATGAACTATTGGGGAATTGTTTCTTTCGTACGTAAGGATAAATTTATCTTGTGTGTGCGTGCATTCAAGGCGGCTTTGCGATTTGATGAATTTTGAGAAACATTGCATCTATTATTTGCATTCCATTGATGATCATATCTATCTTATAATTTGTGAGCAATTATAATTCATATTGTGTGGGTTTTCTTTAAAATTCCTTAGTAGTTTAATTTGCAAGTTTGATATATCAGTGTTTTATGTCCTTTAGGAATTTTCTTACAAGTTATTTGATTTCAATTTATCGTTACCCTAACCTTTTGTTGTTTATTTAAAAATATGATTAATCATAGATTCATGTTAAATTATCACAATAAGAATTACGTACTCATCTTAATCTAGAAAATACAAAAAAAAAGATTATTTGTTAAAATTTGTTTTGTAGCCTCTTCAAGAATCGATCCAGAAAAAGTCTCCTCGTGAATAGTGTCACATTTATATTCATTTGAGATATCCATATGGTTGAGACCCAACCTAAAAGAACCTTCAAAATTATTTTCATCATTCTTACAAGAGGGGAATTTTCACTCCAAATTCCTAGTCATTGTCTCATGTAAAAATAATGATCAACAAGATGTTTATGTTTATTGCTTTGTTTATTTATGCCATAGATGATAATAGATGCAATTTATTGAATGGTGTATGAATAGTTTAATTTTTAGATTACTGATTCATCCCCCCCCCTCTCAGTAAGCTTGGACTTGATAATCTAACATTTTGACCCTTCCTAGTGTACACTAATATGCACCAGTGTACATTGGTCCATGGTATTATATGGTCATTCTTACCTAGATCATTATTTGATATCTTCATCTTAGGGGGAATGGAGTAATTTTTTTAGGGGGCGTTTCACCCTTTGTCTTTGATGTCAAAGGAGGAGAAGAAAAGATATCTTGATGTTGATATTGATTTGTTTGGTTTATCGTTGATGAATATTACCATCAATGACAAAGTGGGATATTGTTGCAAATGTGATGCTATTATTGTTTTTTTTATTAATAGTTTTCATTGACATCAACATACCTTGGCCGATTACATGAGGTATTATTTTAATGCTTCGGTGATCTGAATTAGCACACTCTAGATGTTGTGCTATAATGATCTATCTTTGGTCCTATTTACTCTAGTCCCATTCATATTGTAACACAATGAGATACACTCTTTTGGGTCTACTCTAATTTTTAAACTGGTTAACATAATTTAGAAACATTGTATACATTGTAACATATAAATTCTATTCTTTGGCTCCAAATATTATATTAAATGGGTAGCATATTATTTTGAGCAAGGAGATTTTGTGTGTTCCATGTTTCATTCCTTTCCACCATGAGAATTTTTTGTAATGACCTAATTAAAATTCTATCTGGCCAACTTAGAAGATTATGAAGGCATGGAATGGTATAAATAAAAGATGATTATGTTCAGTGTTCATGTGTATGTAGAAGGATGTGAATATGAAAGGAAAATATAGATATTTTTAACTATTAGAACGTGTACAACCAAAGATAGTAGACCATAGGGTTCTTTCGGTGTTGTAGTTGGTGATATTTACTTTAGTGGTAGATTCTCATTCATTGTTCTTATTTTGTTTGTGATCCATTTTATGTTGGTTTTGATAACCAAACAATGAGCCCACATGTAGTGAGAAACTTGGCAATGAGCCACCCTTTGTAAATATCAGCTTAACCAATGGCACATTAACCAGTGTTTCATATTTGAGAATTAGCATTCTTCATGTTGTTTCCATTTAAAAATATGGTGTTCATGCTTTCACATTCATATAAGTTTTATTTATTTGATTAAATTAATTTTATCCATATCAATTATGATTAAGAAAAATATTTTATGATAACTAATTCAACCCCCTCTTAGTTATCTGGACTGTTCCACATAATGTTTTAGGCTCACTACCAAGGAGAAACAACACCTGGACAACTTTCACAACTAGGTCTCACTACCTTAGGTCAAGCTATAAAGGACTTTTACAACTCAAACACACTATTCTCGGACATGATACAAAAATTTTCCAGTTGACTCACTATCATATAGCAATAAAATGAATCTAATAATTGAAATGAGAAGCATCTCCTAAACATCAAACCTTTCCTTGATCACTAGCATCAAGTTATAGGATTCATGGAGTACATCTATCATTGTCTCAACACATTGCCTATAAATTTATTTCCTTCAAGTTTTAAACTTTTCACGTCTACTTCACATGCACATTATTTCCTTTGAATCATGCACTATTCCCACACTCCCACACTTCTATTTTTTAAACTCTAAATTTGACTGCACTCCTTAAATATGAGATAGATCATGAAAATATCTATTTGAAGGCTGATTGCAACTAAAAACATTCATTATTACATAAAATAAATCATTTGGACCCAAGATACATTATGTGGTCTACTCGAGAGAAGGGGACCCAAATATATCACAACACACTCTTCTAAGATAGATCCAATGGTTTACACATCAACTAGAGTCATCTCTAAAATGCAACATGTAGATAGGTAATGAAGCTTATAGAAACATTGGCCAAAATCCATCTTCCAATGCAACCTAAATCACACAAATCTTAATACACCAAGGCTATACATAAATAGAAATCCTGTTGGAAATAATAGGTACTGAGAGGGGGGTGAATTAGTACTATAACAATTCACCTATTTCAACTAATAAACTTTAACTTACAAAAAAATAAAATTTCATAACAATAATGCATGTAACTAAAATGTAAAGTATTAATGCAATGAAATCATAAACAATTCATGATCACATATAACACCTTAATTTGGTATCGTAGAAACCCTTGGTTAGGGGGAAAAGCTGCAGTGGGGATGACACCCACAACTCTTCACTACAGTAAATAGTTTTTCTCAGTTAAGAGCTATAATTATCACCTTCTAAGTGACTCACCCTATTAAAAGTAATTGATACATTGTTAAGTGTATCTAGAAGTCCTATTACAGACTACCCTACTAAGAGATTTTATCCCATTATTACAGTGTTCACGCAGTTAAGGCATTTACAATAAAGTCCTCTCAAATACTACCTTGTTAGAAGATTTTAGAAACTTGTTGAAAACTGTTATGAATATAGTAAGCTCGGGCTCTTGTGTGATCTTGATCAAGATAGGGGTATCAATATTCTCTTCCATGATGTATTTCCAAGTAATTTCAGCTTACTCTGCATATTGACTATGAAATTCTTCACTACTCTGGATCTATTGCTTAGCTAGGGCTTGCAATCTTCTCAACTTGATTCTTCACAAATAATTATAATTTTTAATTTGTAAAATAGATAGAAACAGACACTAGCATCACTCGGCTTAAACTAAATTTCTTCACTTTTTCTCAGTAAAGCCTATGCTTCTAGTCTTTCTTCTTCACTTAGTGTTAAAGATAAACAACACATTACCTTGTCAATGTGCCAACTAATCAAGTACATATTGAAGTATCACATAACTCAACCTTTCCCTAGGTCCTCTTGTTATTTCCTCTTTTCAAATCCTCTTCATCAATCAAAATATATGGTACTCTACTAGATGGAAACTATCTTACCAGTTAAGGTTTGACATCAATGACAATATAACAATTATTTCAATTGTAGTTTCCAACACAATCAACATTATTCCCCTTTAGAATTGATGGAAAAAACTTACAACTCTCCAATATACAACTCCCCCTTTTTCTTTAACTTAGTAATTTTATCTCGCACTACTCCTTTTTTGACAATCAATGTAAAATACTATAACAAAAATGATATACAAGTGTTCTTATCACTCATAGTTTGTCAAACACAATCTTGAATTTCACCTTTGCACTGGCTAGTAATTTCTCCCATGATTATTTCAATGTCTTCAGTGCAATATGTTGACCATATAGATCAAATGCTAGCTCCTCCATTTTGTCCATGGTGCTTACCTTAGATTTGGCAATCAATTCTTCACCTTTATTTAAGTATTCTTTCTCTTAGGAATGGGAACACTGAGAGGGGGGGGTGAATCAGTGTTCACTGTATTGTAACTTTTCACTTTAATATTTATACTGAACTTAAATGCTTAAGTACTAAATTAAACATTCACATAAAAAAGAAACATGAAATCAACACATGACACCAATATGGTTACGGGGAAACCCAAATAGGTAAAAACCCTGGTGGGAATTGACACCCGCTAATATTCTACACTAGTGTTTTGTGATCCTTGTTAGAAGATCCTTAACCCTGTTAGGAGTTGTTTTACAATGATTTAAGTACAATAGACCTTGTTAAGGGTCAGACCCTATTAGGAGTCTTTTACAATAGTCCCTGTTAGGGGAGAGGTCACATTTCCCAAGAGCTCATTGCTCAAGTGGTGAAGGCTACAACCTTTTGATCTCAGATACATAATATATCTATAGGATGAACTGTCACTGTGACACTACTTGTCAGATCAGTTCCTTTGATGCACTGATGCTTTGACCTCTTGCAAAGCTCTAAGACATCTTCTAGTGTCTTTGCACACTTCTCCTCTACTTATCAAAACTCTCTATCAACTTCCATACCGAATACAATGGGTGCATCTTATATTTATATGCTCATACAAAATAAACAACTAGGTCGGCCCTTAGACCTATTACATACAATGCTTCCAAATGAATTGGCTTAAGCGTTCTTACAAAAAAACAAGTATACATGTCGGAAACCTAATTACAATAGGCACATATCCTTTATAACATTACTTTATATCCGCAAACCAAAATACTAACTATCGGCTTCATGCTATGTTCTTCTCTGGCACTCACTGGCTGTGTAACTTCAACTTACTGTAACTTTCCCATCCTTGTACATCTGATCATGCGCTCATAGACTA
The DNA here is from genome assembly GCA_027943335.1 of Chamaecyparis obtusa. Taxonomy (NCBI): domain Eukaryota; kingdom Viridiplantae; phylum Streptophyta; class Pinopsida; order Cupressales; family Cupressaceae; genus Chamaecyparis; species Chamaecyparis obtusa. Next base: position 280,784 of record BSBK01002047.1, on the reverse strand, counting down.
AGCAATAATATAGTCTAAAAAACTTAACTTCTAGGGTGCATACCATAATTCTTTTGTACACATGTGTGCTAATGATCCGAGCTGCAGGAACTATGTACACTGTCCAGTCTTCAACACTTAACTGATTTCTAATCTTCTCATCAAGTGCACTGACTCCAAACTACTATATGACTTTTTTTCCATAATAAAAACACTATATCAAGTCATATACATTATTATAGCCAACTTGCCAACAATCTCCTCCTTTGTCATTGATGGCAACAAAGGAATATGGCCAAGTTGCTAACTGTCCTTAATACAAAAAAATTTTGTCATCTATACATATACTTATATCTCCCTATACATATTATGATCCATATTCTATACAAAACTCCCCATTTGAAATTAATGACAAAGGTGTTTCAAAACTAGTATCTATACATACTTACTGAGGGAAAACATCCGGATATGCAACCTTTAGGTTCTGGATTTCCTTCTTCCAAAATGAGATCAAAGAGTTTACTATTTGGAGATGGGTGCATAATGCATACTGAAGCTTCTCCATCTTCTTCAAATCTATGGAAGGACCTGGATCATATGTCACCATAGTGACATCAATCTCCTTGAAATTCTAATTAAGAATGTCTAGTGAGGGCACAAGAGCATTCCTCAATTGAGTCTATCTAGCCCTTAACTTTGTCATCTCTTTTTCTGCCTTCTCAATTTTGTCTATCTGACTTTGGTATACATTATTGCACATGTTCACATCTGTGGATGTGTCTTTCACTAAACTCTTCACCTGCTCAATCATAGCTTCTACCTCTTTTCTTTTCTTGAAATGAGCATCAATAAGCTTGTCTTGATCCATGCATTCTACAATGATTATTCTTCCTTGATCTAAAAATTCTTTCAAGGATGCTTGACTAGTCTTGAGGGAACTGAGGTCAAGTGAAAAGTTACTGATCAATTCGTTCAATCTCTTCTTCAAATACTTTTCTTCTGCAACTAGGGATGCAGATTCTTCAAGGCTTGAGAAATTTCTTTTGAAATGTGAGATGACTATACTCACATCATCAATTGATTGTATCTTTGACATTTTCTTATCTTCTGGAAAAAGATTGTTCAAAATGTTTACTAATTCTACCAGGAGGGGATTCCTCATTACTTTCTTTTCTTTGGCTTTATCCATAGCTAAGATGCTGAACTTATTTAGGTCTTCTTCTTTCCATGAGTCCAAACTGGATGTGTCAGGTGTCAAACTTAACAACAATGCTGCTAAAGGAGTGATGGGAGTGTTATCCACCACTTCTTTCTTTAATGACATTTCATCCTTTTTCTCACTTTCTTTTATCTTTTATTCTTCTTTTTATATTTCTTTTTCTTCCATCTTTTCTTCTTCTTTCTCATCACCAGTCAATGCTTCTTCTTGAGGAGTGGGCAGTGTGTTGCTGCATAACATTTCAGCTTCTTGTGTGCTCACAAAAGTTTCCTCAAACTTCTCCAACTTAGTGTCAGTGGCCACCATGGCTATCTCTACATTATCAATGATAATGGTGTTGTCCTTGAGTGATTTTGTTATGGGCATAGACTTATCTACCTTTGTTTGTGCTTCCACTGCAGGCGCTAAATCCTGAGGACTTGTAAATTGTATCTTGATGGTCTTTGTTGCTTTGTCTTGCTCACTAGGTTCTTGAGTGATGGGTGCAGACTTAGGTTTCATGTGTTGCTCTAAGAATACCTTCTCAAAGGCCTTCTCTATTTCCTTAGATATCAGCTCATAGTCTTTGTTCATGAGGTGTAGTGTTCTCATCTTTTTCCTTAAGTGCGGCTTCACCAAATTCAATAACAGTGACTTTTCTTCAATAGAACATACTGGAAGAGTGGAATCAAGTGTTTGTTCCCTTATTCTAAAGTTTTCTTCAGTGGATTGTCTCTTCAAGGTATCCATAATCTCCCATACCTTATCTAGGATAGTTGTCTTCAATTCAAGAATTGTCTTCTTGAACTTTATCATGTGTTTGATCAAAATCTCATGAATCTTTGACTTATCAATTTCATGATATTTTTCATAGAACTTGGCTATCTGATCTAGCCTTCCTTCTTCTACTACTCTAGTCCTTAACACTTGAAGACTAGGTATGAATCCTACTTCCAGAGGTGACTACACATTTTTCAATTTGCTTCTTGTTGTTGCACTTATAGCTGAAGGGTCATTTGTGGCAGTTTGTTTTCTCCTCTCGGGCATCTTAGGAGATGGATCTGTGGACTCAATATCAACTGTAATAGTGGGCACGGGACTGATATCATCAATTTTTCCCTATTTATCCTTTGGATCATCAATCTTCTCAATCTTTGCCTTTTTCATCTTAGGATCATCAGACTTACCATCTTCTGTGGATGCGCTCTCAATTTCCAAAGCAATCTTTTCTTCCCTTTCTTTCTCTAGGTCTGCTTGTGTTACTCCATGAATTCTAATATCTCAGATGTAATCTTAGAGGCTTTCCTCTAGGTTTTTGAACTATTTAGTTTTGCATCTACTTCTCTTGTCTTCTCCTCATAAGTTCCCCACCTAGGTTCATTAGGATCTTTGGGGGCTGATAGTAGAACATGTGCATATGCTTCAAGGACCTGTTCCTCTACTTCATAACCAAGTGTATGAATCCACTTAGTTCTTGGCTCAATAGCTTCCATACAAGTTGTGTCTATCTCTACCATAAAGAAAATATTATTCTTATACTTTTCTATAATATTTTTTGGAATTATATACCTCATTTGCATCTTGACCCCGAAGGTCTTCAATACCAGTGTTACATAATCTCTCAATGTACTCTTTGTGGATGCCTTGGTAGATATCTATGGCATGGTTGGAATGGACTTGTCCAAATACAAATATGATACTCTCCCAACTATATGAAGGTACATGTAAATGATCAAAGACCCAAACCTAAATATCTTGGTCTTGTCATGCTTGATTGCCTTGGTGTTATCGATCAACTGTGCATGCAAGATCTCACACAAATTGAACTCTGCATCTTACTTCACAAGTCTAATAGCTGCTAGAATAGTGCCCACAGACACACTATTCACCCTACTGGTGTGATGAAACCTGTATCCAAGTATCATAGACATCAATTTGATGTTAGCTTGCTCAATAGGCTCAATTGTCATCCCACGCCTATCACTCCTTGACTTACATATTTGCTCAACAATTTTTCTAACATCCTTTCCCACAAGAAGGACAGCGTCTATCTTAGATAGGCCTATCATCTCATATATTAAGTCACTAGTTATTCTAACCCGTACATCACCTATCCAAAATAGGTCATGATGAATTCTACTCAAAAGTATCTTAATCCTTTCATTCTCATAAAATTCATATGACATAACATACTCTGCTATAGGATGATCATTCCATTTAACATATTCATCCATGAATGTTTTATCTAGTTTCAACATGGTATCCATGTGCACCCTTATCTTATCCAACCCTACTAGTTCTTTCTTGTAGTAGATGTAAGCCCTAATGTCTTCCACATGCATAACGTCCATAGGTGTGTGAGAGAATGCTCCCTCTAAATCATCTAGGGTTGACTTAAATGGATGCTTCTTAAATACATATCTCTTCTTCTCAACAACATTGAAAACTATGGGAGTGGCCATGACTTACTTTTTTAATCACTTTCCAACTAATCTCTGAGATAGTTTGAAGGCTTTTGTATCGGTGCAACGAACTAGGGTTTTTGCAACCAACCAAATGCACTGTTAATTACTGCAAATTACTAATAGAGCACTTCACAAGTCTTCACAACAACTTCTAAGGCTCTTTCTGCTCTCCTATTGCTCTAAATTTGAATGCAATGAGTAATCAAACAAATTTTTGTGTACTTAAAGTGAAAATTCCACCATTAATGCTTGTCATGTAAACCAGGTTGTCACTTAAGCATTTCCAACTTGAGTTCTGCTAACAATTAGTATGTGTTCTCTTGCATGAAGGTTCCGTTATACTCCAAAAGCTTAATTCCAAAGGCACATACTCTAAAAGTGAGTACACTAGCCATGCAAGGGTCTAGAGATAAATTAGCTCCCCCTATGACCCTGAGGGCCATTCATCTAGATGTAGAGGGTGTGTCCACTACAGATGCATCCAATACATTCTAATCAACTTTTTCCTTCTTTCCTTTTGTCCAAATCAAACTCGCATCCTCTAAGGCTTTCACAAACTTGACTTCTCCTTCGAGATCCAAAACTGGTTCTTTGGCCTTTTTAGGGATTCCCTAACCTTGCGTCCTTGATCTACAAAACTTTAAGATATGTCCAGCCTTGTTACAAGAGTGACAAATGACTAGAGGTCTTATATTCCTTGGCTCATTGTCATGAGTCACCATTCTACATTATCTCACTAAGTGACCATTGTGGTTACATATCTGACATGTAACATTCTAAGAACTTCTTGTGTTTCTCTAATTCTGATTTCTCTAATCATGTCGAATCCTATTCTTCTTACTAGTTTTGCAATTCATAGCTCTATGGCCAAATTTATTGCATGAATAATAGTAACCATTAAAAGGTCTTACCTCTGTATAGTTCCTTGCAATGTGTCCATGGTTGTTACATGAAAAATAAGTGCATTCTAGTTGCTTGCGCTCATTTTTAGGTGGTCCACCATTATCTTTGGTTTGATCTTCAGTCTCCTTAGCATCAGTAGAGTCCTTTTGTGAATCCTTTCTTTCTCACATGTTGTCAATCTGATTTTGAGCTTCATTGTATCCAATATAGCTAGTGTCTCCTTTGGCTCTCCTTGCATACAACTGAGATTCTATCAAATCATAACCGGTGTGTAATTTGTCAATATGATTCTTTGCTTCTTTCAATTTAGATTCCAAGCCTTCTTTGCTATTCCTTAGCTCCAAGATTTCCATGTTTTCTTTCCTTAGTTCTTCATTGAGTTGAAGGTTCTCTTTGACTTGTTCATTGTAGACTTCCTAATTGTTGATCAGCTTATCATCAAATTCTTCAAGTAGTTCTTTCATAGATGCATTTTCTTCATTCATCTTTTTTACCTTTTCTCCTTGATCACTATTAGAGCATTCTTTCAAATCCTTTCTTAGCATTTTGATAACTAATTGTGCATCACTAACCTTTTCCTTTAGTTCTTCAATTTCTCTTTCTAATTTATCCAAATCTTCAAGAGCAACTTCAAGATTTCTTTTCAGATGTTTCATTTCTACTTTTTCCATGATCTCCTCAAGTGGTTAAACTTATATGCTAAGGACCAGAGCTCTGATACCAATTTTTAGGAATGGGAACACTGAGAGGGTGGGTGAATCAGTGTTCATTATATTTTAACTTTTCACTTTAATCTTTATACCGAACTTAAATGCTTAAGTACTAAATTAAACATTCACATAAACATGAAACATGAAATCAACACATGACACCAATATGGTTATGGGGAAAACCAAATAGGTAAAACCTCAGTGGGAATTGACACCCACTAATATTCTGCACTAGTGTTTTGTGATCCTTGTTAGAAGATTTGTAACCCTGTTAGGAGTTGCTTTACAATGCTTTAAGTATAGTAGACCTTGTTAAGGTTCAGACCCTATTAGGAGTCTTTTACAATAGTCCCTATTAGGGGAGAGGATGCACTATCTAAGAGCTCACTACTCAAGTGGTGAAGGCTACAACCTTCTGATCTCAAATACACACTATATCTGCAGGATGAACTATCACTGTGACACTACTTGTCAAATCATTTCCTTTGATGTGTTGATGCTTTGACCTCTTGCAAAGCTCTAATACATCTTTTAGTATCTTTTCACACTTCTTCTCTTCTTATCACAACTCTCTATCAACTTCCATACCGAATACAATGGGCGCATCTTATATTTATATGCTCATACAAAATAAACAACTAGGTCGGCCCTTAGACCTATTACATACAATGCTTCCAAATGAATTGGCTTAAGCATGCTTACAAACAAACAAGTATACATGTCATAAACCTAAATACAATAGGTGCATAGCCTTTACAACATTACTTTATATCCGCAAACTAAAATACTAACTGTTGGCTTCATGCTCTGTTCTTCTTTGGTACTCACTGGTTATGTAGCTTCAACTGACTGTAACTTTCTCATCCTTGCACATCTGATCATGCACTCATAGACTAAGCAAGAATATAGTCTAACAAAATTAACTTCTAGGGCACATACCATAATTCTTCTATACGCACGTGCGCTAATGCTCTGAGCTGTAGGAACTCTGTACACTATCCAATCTTCAACACTTAACTGATTTATGATCTTCTCATCAAGTGCACTGACTCCAAACTACTATATGACTTTTTTGCCATAATGACAACACTATATCAAGTCACATACATTAGTATAGCCAAATTTCCAACACTTTCATTATATCCATGTGAGGGGTCAGAATACCCTGTAACTCTAGTAAAGTTATTCTTATTCTATCTTCTTCTTCCTTGAGTTCTCTTTCTTGAAATGATATATCACTCATTGTCTCTATGTGCTCCTCATAGATGAATTCAATGGATCTAGCTTGCTCAAAATTGTAGCCTTTTTAGTTTCAAGCTCGGTTAGCTTTCCCTTCAACTCAATAGTGAAGTTTGTAAGGACAGATAGTTTACCAAGCATCTTACAAACTTTTGTCAATGCATTCTTCATCTCTTTTACTATCTCAAGTAATGAAACTTTGACAATGTCGATTTTATGTGATAGTAAGGTAACTATTTTCCTCAATACCCTTTATTTTTTTGCTTCCTTTTTTCTCTATCTTTTTTGGCATAAAGTAACTTTTCATGTACTTGATGTTCTTTGGATCCTTCTTCAATATTTCAAATTTAGGATCATATTCTTCATCTTCATCTTCTTCATCTTCATCATCTTCACTTCTTTTTCTCTTCTTTTTTGCACATGTGTCCTTTGTGACTACTTGAGAACTACTAGGGGTGTTTCCCTCTGTATTCTCAACTTCACCTCTTGATGTATCCTTTTCATCCTTATGTTTTTCCTCACTTCCATCTATCTTATGTGCATCTTCTTTTTCCTTTTCCTTATTTTCTTCCCTTTTTTTCTCTTGTTCTAGTTGTTTCTTAGCCTATTGGGCTATGTGTCCTTTCTCACCTGTATCCTTTTGTTGTTCCTAGGGTTGATCTATTGTTTCTTGTGGTGTTACATTTTATTCCATAGGTTTTTCTATTGCCTTTGTCACCTTGTCAACATCTTTTCTTTTATCTTCTTCATCACTCTATTTTACCTCAGTGTCAACAATGTCAGATTGTTGCTCAATTGGGTTCACCTCAAGTGGTGTTTCTAATGGTTCATCTTCAACTTGGATTAGTTTTGGATTATTGGTGTCTTTTTCTATAACTTCAATAATTTGATCCATGGTGAAATCTATTTTAGGTCTCACATTGTGACCATTCATGTCACCAATCAACTCATCAACAGTAAATTTATCATCAATGTGTGATGGTCCTCTTCATCATGTAACTGACGTTGATCTAAATTGAACATCCCTTTCCATATGTGAATCATTTCATCATGTACTTATTTCTCAAGATCTCCAAGTAACATAGATGTCATGCTTCTACTTGTGAATTTGTCTTTGTACTTCTCCATTGTTATCTCCATATCATTTGTTGTCATTAATGGCATTATATCCTTTAGATTTTTCATTCTATTATGTTCTTCATGTTGGGATTCATATTCCCATCTCACATTTAGTGCATCAAACAATTCAGTGGGTACGTGATTCTTAAGATCTTTTGGATATCTCTTGAATTTATGAAAATGAAATACTAAGGCATCTTCAATAACTTTCTTGTCATCATCAGATAATTTAGCAAATATAGCACTACTTATATTTCCTACAAGACCATGTTCACTTATACCTTCAAAAAATTTTGTGGCTATCTTAGGTATTTTGACATTTATTTTTCTAGTCTTCTTACCTAAGTCAATAACATATCTCTCTTTGAATATGTCCTCTCTTCATCAACTTTTCTTTTTGTGTTTCTTATACTACTAGGATAAGTCATATATTGGCTCCTAGTTATCCTCTTCTTATAGGTCTTAGGTACAATAGTTGTGGTGCATGGTTTTTTTGGTTGAGTAATCTCAACTTCCTTTTCTTTAGCATGTTGCTCCTCAACTTTGACATTTTCTCCTATTGCAGGTAGGGTGGGCATACCTATTGATTTCTCAATCTTCTTTCCCTTTTTCTTGGCATGAACATCAAGAATAAATTTAGGTATATCAACAGTGGAAATTCTCTCCTCACCTATTCCATATTTATTTTCCAAGTTATCTATCAATTTCTTGGCATTTCTCTCAATTATGGGTTTCTTTAGGTCTAGAGTTATTCTTTTGAATGCTTCTTCATATGTCCCAAATATTTTTGCACCTTTTTTCGTGTCTAGGCTCAATAGGTAATCAACATTCAGTGTGAGTACTTCCTCTCCCAATTAATATCCCAAATGAAACCCATGAATTCCTAGGTTCTACTACATGCATCTTACATGTATCGGTGTCAACTAAGAAACAAATAGTATATTTGTATTTCTCAACAATAGGTGGAGGGATCCTAAACCTCATATGCATCCTAATGTGAAATTATTTTAAATAACCCCACATTTTTGTGTTAAATTATTCTCCTAAATAAAATATATATGCATTCATTTGATATAGGGATGGCCTATCATTTTTCCAAACAATCTTACCAATGTCGGGAAAAAAAAAATTACATAGAAAAATATACATACCAATAAAGAACCATACTTCATTTCCTATTTCTTATTAAGTTGTATCCTCTTCAAATTTGCTAATAGTTGTGACCTTGTCATTTTCTCTAGGTCGTACCTCTTTCCCAATTTCATAGGTTGCATGAATCACTCCTCCAAGCACGTTGTTCAACTAATTGGATTGATAAACTTTATAACCAATAATCATAGAGGAAAATATTACCTCTTGATCTTTAATGTCATTAATTATCATGGCTTGGTGATCCTTTTTTGACTTGGTCAATTCTTCCACTTCATCCCTAGAAACAAGTCTTAAGGTACATTGTTCTTCATCTGTTGATAGTCATGTGACCGTATGAATCAACTCCTTTTTTATTTTGATAGGTCTTTCTTCTTATAACCAAATAAATTGATCATGTTGGATATTGCTAATGCATGGGGTGGTGATCGATACATTTAATATGTTTAATCACTACGTTACTTAATGGGCATTCATATTGTTGTCATTTTTGGTTTGTCACTGATGTCAACATATGTTTCTGTGAAGAGTATAGGTTGAGTATGACAATGTACGGACACTGTACGAATGTTTCAAATCGTGCGAAGACAGATAAGAGTATAGGAATATTTTGTGATCTTATATCCAAGATCACATCATATAATGTTTCATATTGAATGGTTTACATATGTTTTGGTGAGGAATGGTTCCTGGACAGTGACAGTGGAAGCTGACAGAATGAGTCTCTATGTTTTTGGTATATCTTACATAAGATATGGATTAGGTGTATGCGACCTTAAGAGATGAAAGACAAAGTAGTGGTGGAAGTTCTTTGGTCAGTGCAAGGTACGTAATGTTGTATGACATAAGTTGTGGCATGTGATATGGAGAAGACTTATTTGGGAGGAGCTGACTTCAGAGGTGTAGCATGCATTTTGTTTGTCATATATAAATTAAGGATGTCGGTCCTTAATTATTGTAATATAATCATTGTACACTTTTTTTAGATACCGTCTGTATCTTAGCAAGAGTTTATGTAAATAGGAAAGCCTAATGGGCTGACCTAGTCATGTAGAATGTAATAGGGTATATATGTAAGATCTTTTCTTTGAAAAGATGTCGTGAGAATATATGTGATATAAAAAGTAATTAGAAGATCTATGAGCTTGTGTCTGTTGGATGTAGAGTAAAGGATTACTGGTGAACTTCATTGGAACTGATCAAGCAAAGATATTTTTTGTCAGATAGTTCAAAAGATTGTGTGTGACTCCATATATACTTGTTGCAAACAGTGAGTTCTGAAGGTGGATTTAACCTTCTTTAGGCAGTGAGCCTGGGTAGTGACCAACTCTTCTTTCTTGACTCCTAATAGGGTATGTCCTCTAACAAGGACTATGTACTTTAATGTTTCAATAAGCTCCTAATAGGGCTAAATCTTCTAACAAGGATACTATACTCTCAGTACATTATTTGTGGGTGCTAATTCCCACTAGGGTTTTTACCTTTAATAGGGTTTCCCTGAGACCAAAATATTGTGTTGTTGTGTTGCAATTAATTTTGTTCATTGGATCTAATATTTGTGCTATTCAAAGTTTAAAGTTTAATATTCTATCATACAACTGATTCACCCCCCCCCCCCCCCCTCTCAGTTGTATTGTGGACTATTATGCCTAACAATTTATATCAGAGCCACTGGTCCTTAGAGAGAAACCTTAAGAACTTGAGGTGATCTTGGAGATGGTGTTATATAGGAAGGATAGTCTAAAATTTGATCTTGAAAACTTTGAGAATTGGAAGAACAAGATGCAAAATCATTTGTTTTTTTTCAGCATTGACTACTAGTTGATTACAAAGAATAAGGTACCTATGAAGTCGAAGAATGACCTATGATCAACTACTGAAGATGAGAAGAAGATATTTTCACTTAACATGGTTGCAAGGGAATCATTAATCAGTGCACTCTCTGAAGCATAATTTACTGAAGTTAAAGACCTAGATTTGGCATACCAGATTTGGTAAAGATTAGAAGAACTATATGAAGGAGACAAGTATACCAAGCAAGCAAAGTTACAAACCTGGAAAATAAAGATGGAGAAGCTAAAAATGAATGAGGATGAAAGGATTAGGGCTTATGTCCAAAGGGTTACAAAATTTTTAGTTGGAATCAAAAACTGTGGAGGCACTTATGATGAAGAAGAAGTTGTTACGAAGTGGGTGCTAATTCCCACTGGGTTTTTTACCTTTAACAGGGTTTCCCTGAGACCAAAATATTATGTTATTGTGTTGGCATTCATTGTCTTCATTGGATCTAATATTGCTGCTATTCAAAGTTTAAACTTTAATATTCTATGATACAACTAATTCACCCCCCCCCCCTCTCAGTTGTATTGTGGACTGTTATTCCTAATAGATCATGATACTGACTCAACACATATCTGATCCATTATTCATTGAAAATTTTTGATAGGTCAACCAAATGTGTTAAACCCTTAGTTACCAAATGCTTAAAATCATCTTTCAACTCACTATCTTTGCACATTGCTAGGTATTCATCTTGAATTTTCTTGTCTCCCAATTCATTCAACTTATAGTGGATGAAATTTATTGCATCTTCTATCAGCATCACTCGAGGAGAAATTGACCATAGGGCATCCACTTTTTCAACTTTTGTTTCCTTCACTGGGTAAAGTTTATATTCAAGCCCGGGCTCTTGTGTGATCTCAATCAAGATAGGGGTATCAATATTATCTTCCATCATGTATTTCCAAGTAATTTTAGCTTACCTTGAAAATTCACTATGAAATTCATCACCGCTCTGGGTCTACTACTTAGCTAGGGCTTGTAATCTTCTCAACTCGATTCTTCACAAATAATTATAATTTGCAATTCATAAAATAGATAGAAATAGACAATTTCTCTCTTCTGACACAATATCTCTTTATAATGTAACGTGAATAGTAATTTTCTTAACATCTATACTTATTTTCTTGACAGGTTGTCCATCATCATAAATCTTCACATTTTTGCTCTCAAAAGCTAGTCGGTGGCTTGAATTGTTCAGCTAAGCCACACTTATCAGATTATAGTTCAGTCCATCTACCCAATATGTATTTTCACATTGCAATCTATCATTGATCATCAGTGAGCCTTTACCTCTTACAATGCAAGGTGCATCATTTCCCATTCTCACAGATCCTCCATTATATTCAACAAGATGATCAAACTTCTCTACATCACCAGTCATATGATGTGTGTAGCCACTGTCTATGATCCATGTATCATTTTTTCTTACTTTAGAGATCAGTTCTATCTCTTCATGTTTCTCTTCCTCTTCTGAGACATCTTTCATAGCAACAAACACAACTTCTATATCATCATCAGAGTTAGATTCAGTTTCAATATCTTCGACTATGTAACATACATTTTTGCCTTTTTCATCTCGGTTGTCTCTGTTGTTGTGTCGGTAACCTCTGTTGACTCTTCTTCCATAGCTTCCTTCAGATCGGTCTTTGGATCTATCATCATCTTTCTTTTGTGGACATCTAGCAGCGATGTGACCGACTTCCTTACAATTGAAGCATGCTAAAGGTAGCTTACCTCTATACCTTCCTTTTCCTTTGGGCAATCTTCTAGCCATAAGTGATTCAAGCTCATCAAGTTCATCATCAGTATTGTCATCACTATCACAATTCTTACTATTCTTGCTAGACTTTCCAATCTTCAGAGAAGACATGAAAGCAGATTCAACAGAAGGAACAACACTATTATCAAAATTGTTTAATTCAAAGGTTGTAAGTTTACCAATCAGAGTGTCAAGAGTGAGGATGGATGTAGCTCTTGTTTCATGAATTGTAGAAATCCTAATTGCATAAACTAGTAGCAAAGTTCTGAGAATCTTGCTTATCACTGTTTCATCATCAATTACTCCATCAGATGCTCTAGTAGCATGTACCACTTTTTTGAGTCTATTTGAATATTGGACAATGTTCTCACCTTATTTCTTTCTCATTTCATCAAATCTGCCTCTCAAACTTTTAGCTCGGGCTCTTTTGACATTTAGATCTCCACTGTAGATTTGTGCTAACTTATCCCACATTCCTTTGGTAGTTGTGCATGTCTTGATATCTTCAAATTTAGTGTTAGTACAGGCAGTAGAAGTTCCATCATAGTAACATTGTGTTCATGCTTATCCTTCAGTTGATCAATAGTTAGGGGACCAGTGGGTGGTTGTACGTAGCCATTTTGCATCAGATCTAGTGCTAAGTTCCCAATTCCAGATATGTGCAACTTCATTCTGCTTTGCCATACTGCAAAGTTCTCTTTATTGAGTTTCAGTACTTCCCTCTTAGACATCTTGAGACCTTTATGCTTAAGTCTTTAAAACTCTGTTCCAAGCAACTGTGCTCTAATATCAATTGTTAGAAAAATTGAGAGGGGGGGTGAATCAGTTATCCAGTGTCCCAATACAAAATGTATAATCCAAAACAAATTTCTTCTATTTCTGCTTGTCAGTAAGCAATAATAACTCTTACTATCTGTGCTTTTACAATTACCAATCTAATACTTATAACTACTTACCGATCAAATCTAATATGTAACATGCAAACTATGATAACAAACAAATATCACAATCAACACATAACATAAGAGATTTAACATGGAAACCCTGTAAAGGGAAAAACCACCTGGGACCCAACCCTGTTAAAGGTTACAAATGCACTGTCAGGTGTGACCTTGTTAGAGGATTTTAGACTAGAAGTTATCATCCAACCAACATTCACTATGGGGTTGACAGGATAATAATGTTCATTCTATGAATGATACATCATAAGACTTTCAGAGTCCACTCGGTTAAGAGATTTAGACTGTATACAATGGTTAAATATGTAACAGTAAAATGACCTGCCTTAATACAACTTCAATTGTAGATTACAGATCAATATTTAGTTCATTCAAATCCTTCTGATCAATAATTCACTTCAGATTCAATACTCTATCAACTTACTATCTGTCGATAACTGCTCTCTGTAGCTCAGTAATTGCTCTACAGCTCGATTCTCACTAACTAGTATGATCAGAATGCATGAAACCTTATTCACGCGATAGTTCTGTAGCTTCTTCTTCCTGACATCTCCATAAAGAGATTTTGTTCTCTTATATAGATGAGTAAATCATTTTCTTCTCCACCATCAGATTTTTCCGCTTAAACTTTCTCAGTACTTGTTTCAATAACACATTTCAATCTGCTTCGTTACCTCTTCTTTGAATTTTGTCAATCATTGATCTACGTAACAAACATTATATGTTACCTCGATGTTATACTCTTGCCAGCTCATCAATCTTATCATCTAAACTAAACATTTAATTCATTTTGTTCCACTTGGTTAACAAATAAATGTGTCGGTGAACACTGCTCAGTTAATACTGCGGTCGGTATACTACACTCCATTGGTGTATACTAGAAATGCTTTATTTACCGACAACACTGCTTTGTGTCTTTCAGCTCTATACTTCATTATTGATGAATGAAACATAATGAAGTCAGTATCATCAAGTCATAGACTCATAAAAAATTACTCAATGTGTTCCTTATCCTCATCTATCATGTACATCTTTCCTCATGTAGATTTCTCTGTTCTTAATCTCTTTTCCACTTTTCTTCAGATGTCTCGGTGTAGTAACTTACAAGATAAGTGTTGTCAAACTAGTTGACATCAATGACAACATAATACTGATTTAATCATATTACATATCTAATCAGCAACTTCTTAGTGATCTTGAAATCACAGATCCTTCAATCAGATTCCAAATCAGTTGTAGTCCAACAATCTATCCGTTTGGCATTGATGGAAACTCCAATAAATATGAAATGTACCATACACATACCAAACATACATTCTACAACTTTGTAAACAAATGTTGTAAATTGAATAGACTTAATATGTTTAATCACTACATTACTAAACCAGCATTTATTAATACAACTTTACCTTTCTCAGCTTTACCTTTCTATAGTTGTGATCTTTTCAGTTCTCCTATTCCTGCTTCTGTTCTTTCTAACTAATCTTCAATACTCTCCCTTAGATAATTGTCTTCGGTGCTTGTTCTATTTCATTTCATATGTTTATCTCTCCCTTTGATAGCAATGCCAAAGAAACAAATAAACAATTAGCTCTGTAGTAGCCAAGTAACTCTTTGTGGTGTGTAGTACTTCCTCTGTATCTCTGTATACTGATTTCTCATCGGTTCAAGTTATCAAACTTAATCACAACCTTGAACATGATTCAAAGTGTGAACTATGCTGCATCAACATGAATGATCTTCTGATAAAAATTGGCTGATGCAACATCCAGATCACCTTAGTGACCAATAGATAGGGAACGGACCCCAAGTCTAGTCCTCAAGTATTCAAATGTGTCCTTCAATAGGGACTTTGTAAAAATATCAGCAAGTTGTTCTTTAGATGTGACAAATTCCAACTTTACTTGCTTCTCTTGCACTTGTTCTCTTAAGTAATGATACTTAATAGATATATGCTTTGTCTTAGAGTGCATCACAGTATTCTTTGAAATATTAATAGCACTAGTGTTGTCACAATATATAATCACTAGGTCAGTGATTACCTCATTCATTCCTTCCAACACTTGTTTGATATATGCAATGTTTGAACAATTGGTAGCAGCAGCAACATACTCTGCTTCAGCTGTAGACTGAGAAATACAATCCTACTTTTTACTTTTCCAGGTTACAAGTCTTTCACCAAAGAAAAATGCTCCTCCGGTGGTGCTTTTTCTATCATCCACATTCCCAGCCCAATCAGCATCGGTGTAAACTTTCAGTTCAAACTTCCCTTCCTTAGAATACCATAATCCATAATTTTCTATTTTCTTCAAGTATCTTAAGATCCTTTTTGTAGCTATCATGTGTGATTCTCTAGGGTTAGCAAAAAATCTTGCAACAATTCCCACAGCATGTGCTATATCTGGCCTACTGTGAACTACATACATTAACTTGCCAATCATAGATCAGTAAAGTGTATGATTTACTGAAGTAGTTTCATCCTCCTTTGTTAATTTGCATCTAGTAGCCATTGGTGTTCCCATAGGTTTAGCATCTTCCATGCCAAATGACTTCAGTACTTCCTTTATGTATTTAGATTGTGTGATGAATATGCCATCACTCTGCTGAATCAATTGAAGTCCAAGAAATAACTTAATCTCTCTGAACATAGACATTTCAAATTCCTTTTTCATTTCATTAGAAAATGCCTTGCAGACAAGATTTGAGCCACCAAAGATAATATCATCAACAAAAATTTTAGCAATGATAATAGTATCATCAGTATCACCTTTCACATACAGATTGTTGTTTTCACTTGTTCTAACAAATCCAATACTTAACAAGTAAGTATGCAGTCTTTCATACCATGCTCTCAGTGCTTGCTTTAGTCCATATAAGGCTTTATGTAATCTACATACCATGTCTTTATTGTTAGGATCAACAAATCCTTTAGGTTGTTCAATGTGGACTTCTTCTTCAACTATACCATTCAAAAATGCTAACTTCACATCCATTTGATAGACTTTGAATTTCTTATGTGCAGCATATGCAAGTAGCATTCTAACTCCTTCTAATCTAGCAACTGGTGCAAATGTCTCACCATAGTCAATGCTTTCTTCCTGTGCATATCCCTTGCATACTAATCTAGCTTTATTTCTTGTGATGTCACCATTTTCATTCAATTTATTCCTGTATATCCACTTAGTACTGATAACATTCTTATCTATTGGTCGGGGTACTAAGGACTAGGTTTTGTTCATTTCTATTTGCTCTATTTCCTCCTTCATTGCATTAACCCATTCTTCATTCTCTAATGCAACTTTCACAATTTTAGGTTCAAATTCACAAATTAGACATGTACCTTGTCTTGTTTTGCTTCTGTTTTGCATTCTAGCATGTCTGTCTCCAATGATTTGTGTTTCAGGATGATGTCTCCTAACAAAAATAGCCAAGACTTGATTTCTTCTTTCTTGTTCATCCTGCTCAAGGTCATTTCCTTGCTCGGCAGCTTCTTCATGTTCATCAGTTTGCGATGTTTGTTGTACTACATTATTTCCCTACTGACTAGTTGATACAACTTGCGATGTCAGTAGATACTCTGGATGTTCAATGTAAGTGAATCTACCATAGTCTTCTAGTTCCTTTGTACTTTCCTTTGTGTACTTGTCATCAAACTCATCAACACAAACATTAGTACTTTCAACAATTTTATTTGTAGCCTTATTCAAACATTTGTATGCTTTACTTGTAGTGGAATATCCAAGAAATATTCCTTCATCTCCTTTAGAATCAAATTTTCCATTTCTCTCATCTTTCAAGATAAAGCATTTACTTCCAAAAATTCTAAAATAACTCATAGTAGGTTTGTGTCCAAACCATAGTTCATAAGGTGTTCGGTTGGAGTCCTTCTTCAGTTGTACTTAGTTAAGAACATATACAACTGTGCTAACAGCTTCCCTCCAATATGTTTGAGCAACATTCTTTTGTATCATCAAAGTTCTAGCACAGTCAATTATAGACCTATTCCTTCTTTTAGCAATGCCATTTTGCTGAGGTGTCCTCAGTGCAGATACCTGCCTCTTGATTCCATGCTCATTGAAAAATTTAGTAAATTCATCAGAGATAAATTCACCTCCTCTATCAAATCTTAAGCACTTTATTTCCTTATTGGTTTCTTTTTCTACCTTAGCTTTATACCACTTAAACATTTTGAAAGCTTCAAATTTCTCTTTCAAGAACATAACAGTCATCAGTCTAGTATAATCATCAACAAAAAGAATAAAATATCTATCACCAAAACAACTCTGAGTTCTCATAGGACCACACAAGTCGGTATGAACCAACTCAAGTATCTTCTTTGTTGAATAGTCCTTTCTTTTAAAACTAGACTTAGTCATCTTACCTTTCTAACATTCATGGCACATGGCATGATCAGGTTTTGTCAAGTAAGGCAATCCTCTAACTCTTTTCCTTCTACTAATCTTGATCATGTTGTCAAAGTTCACATGGCATAACCTTTGGTGCAACAACCAAGCATCTTCATCCTTTATTAACAAACAAGAAGAATGATCTATATCAAGATAGAATAGATTACCTCGGGATTGTGAACCAATTTTGACAAGTCTTCCTCCATCATCATAAATCTTCACTTTTTTGCTCTCAAAAGCCAGTCGATGGACTGAATTGTTTAGTTGAGCCACACTTATCAAATTATAGTTTAGTCCATCTACCCAATATGCATTTTCACATTGTAATCTATCATTGATCATTAATGAGCCTTTACCTCTTACCATACAAGTTGCATCATTTCCCATTCTCACAGATCCTCCATTATATTCAACAAGATGATCAAACTTCTCTACATCACCGGTCATATGATGTGTGCAGCCACTGTCTATGATCCATGTATCATTTTTTCTTACTTTAGAGATCAGTGTTGTCTCTTCATGTTTCTCTTCCTCTTCTGAGACATCTTTCATAGCAACAAACACAACTTCTATATCATCATCAGAGTTAGATTCAGTTTCAATATCTTCAGCTATGTAACATACCTTTTTGCCTTTTTCATCTCGGTTGTCTCTATTGTTGTGTTGGTAACCTCTGTTGACTCTTCTTCCATAGCTTCCTTTAGATTGGTCTTTGGATCTATCATCATCTTTCTTCTATGGACATCTAGCAGTGATGTGACCGACTTCCTTACAATTGAAGCATGCTAAAGGTAGCTTACCTCTATACCTTCCTTTTCCTTTGGGCAATCTTCTGGCCATAAGTGCTTCAATCTCATCAAGTTCATCATCAGTATTGTCATCACTATCACAATTCTTACTATTCCTGCTAGACTTTCCAATCTTCAGAGAAGACATGAAAGTGGATTCAATAGAAGGAACAACACTGTTATCAAAATTGTTTAATTCAAAGGTTGTAAGTTTACCAATCAGAGTGTCAAGAGTGAGGATGGATGTAGCTCTTGTTTCATGAATTGTAGAAATCCTAATTGCATAAACTAGTAGCAAAGTTCTGAGAATCTTGCTTATCACTGTTTCATCATCAATTACTCCATCAGATGCTGTAATAGCATTTACCACTTCTTTGAGTCTATTTGAATATTGGACAATGTTCTCACCTTCTTTCATTCTCATTTCATCAAATCTGCCTCTCAGACTTTTAGCTCGAGCTCTTTTGACATTCAGATCTCCACTGTAGATTTGTGCTAACTTATCCCACATTCCTTTGGCAGTTGTGCATGTCTTGATATCTTCAAATTCAGCGTCGGTACAAGCAGCAGCAAGTTCCATCATAGTAAAATTGTGTTCATGCTTATCCTTCAATTCATCAACAATTAGGGGACTAGTGGGTGGTTGTATGTAGCCATTTTGCATCAGATCTAGTGCTAAGTTCCCAATTCTAGATATGTGCAACTTCATTCTACTTTTCCATACTGCGAAGTTCTCTTTATTGAGTTTCGGTACTTCCCTCTTATACATCTTGAGACCTTTATGCTTAAGTCTTTAAAACTCTGTTCCAAGCAACTATGCTCTAATACCAATTGTTAGAATAACTAAGAGGGGGGGTGAATTAGTTATCCAGTGTCCCAATACAAAATGTATAATCCAAAAAAAATTTCTTCTATTTCTGCTCGTCGGTAAGAAATAATAACTCTTACTATCTGTGCTTTTACCAATTACCAGTCTAATACTTATAACTGTTTACTGATCAAATCTAATATGTAACATGCAAACTATGATAACAAACAAATATCAAAATCAACACATAACACAAGAGATTTAACCTAGAAACCTTGTAAAGGGAAAAAGTACCTGGGACCGGCAACCCAAAATTATTCACTCTTCTGAAGTGAGGTCAGTTAAGACCCAACCTTGTTAAAGGTTACAAACACACTGTCAGGTGTGACCTTGTTAGAAGATTTTAGACTAGAAGTTATCATCCAACCAGCATTCACTATGGGGTTGACAAGATAATAATGTTCATTCTATGAATGATACATCATAAGACTTTCAGAGTCCACTCAGTTAAGAGATTTAGACTGTATACAATGGTTAAATATGTAACAGTAAAATGACCTGCCTTAATACAACTTCAATTGTAGATTAGATATCAATATTTAGTTCATTCAAGTCCTTCTAATCAATAATTCACTTTAGATTCAATACTATATCAACTTACTATACATCGGTAACTACTCTCTATAGCTCGGTAATTGCTCTGCAGCTCAATTCTCACTAACCAGTATGATCAGAATGCATGAAACCTTATTCATGTGATAGTCCTACAGCTTCTTCTTCTTCTCAGCATCTCCATAAAGAGATTATGTTCTCTTATATATATGAGTAAATCATTTTCTTCTCCACCATCAGATTTTGTTGCTTAATCATATTCATAGATTTTGTCGCTTAAACTTTCTCGGTACTTGTGTCAATAACACATTTCAATCTACTTCGTTAGATCTTCTTTGAATTTTGTCAATCGTTGATCTGTGTAACAAACATTATCTATTACCTTGATGTTATACTCTTGCCAGCTCATCAATCTTATCGGCTAAACTAAACATTTAATTCATTCTGTTCTACTTGGTTAACAAAGAATTGCGTCAGTGAACACTTCTCAGTTAATACTACGGTCAGTATACTACACTCCGTCGGTGTATACTAGAAATGCTTCATTTACCAACAACACTACTTTGTGTCTTTCAGCTCTATACTTCATTATAGATGAATGCAACATAATGAAGTCAGTATCATCAAATCATAGACTCATCAAAAAGTTTTTCAATGTGTTCCTTATCCTCATCTGTCATGTACATCTTTCCTCATGTAGATTCTCTGTTCTTCATCTCTTTTCCACTTTTCTTCAGATGTCTCGGTGTAGTAACTTACAAGATAAGTGTTGTCAAACTAGTTGACATCAATGACAACATAATACTGATTTAATCATATTAGATATCTAATCAGCAACTTCTCAGTGATCTTGAAATCATAGATCCTTCAATCAGATTCCAAATCAGTTGTAGTCCAACAATAGTAACCATTGAAGCTTCCTTAAGATGATCTGCTACTAGATCTTGATCTACACTCATAAGCTTGATGACCATATTTATTGCGATTGTAACAATATTCATTAAATGGTGTACCTCTTGAAACATTGGCTAGTCTTCTTCTACAAACATTTCATGTATGACCAAGATTTACATAGTTATAACAAGTAGGTTTAGTAGGTTTCTTACCTTGTGTAAAGGATAAAATAGTGTATGGGGTCCTAGAACAATGGTTTGTACATAAAAGAGATCCCAAAGCCAATATTTTACACTTACATTTGAATTGTATTGATATAGAAAGTAAATTTAGATGACTAATATTGAAATTAAGAGATAAAGGTACTTAGCTCTTAAAAAGAATCATCTAAAAACCCTGTCAAACGATCTCAAAAATAGTTGATTCTCACGTGTCTAAATTGAAACTACGGGATCTACAAAACCTAGAAATATTTTTCTAAGATTCAATTTGGGTCAAAATCGAGGTTGTACCTGACTAGGTCAGGTGTGAGGTCAGGTTTGACCCTCATAAAAGGTGAAATACTACATTCTTTATTTGAAGTCCAATTCTGATTCTGTTCGCAGGTCTCAGAAGTTTGCCGAAAAGGGTACCCAAATTCTCTCTCAGATTCAAAATTTTGCACATGTAGTTGCAAGAAAAATGGTTTTGTTTGTTTTTTTGGGGGGTTTGCATCAATCAAACCCCAGTTTGGAATCAACCTTAATATTGAAATTGAAATGGAGAATGCTAGCAAGTAGTAGAAGTAGATCTAACAATGAAGCTATGCAATTCAATTGATAATGCAATTGTATTTAAAATGTAATCAAGTATGTTAATATGAAAGCTTGAACATAAGATCAACTAATGTAAATCAAACCTCCATGGTTGTATGCTTGGAATCCACCTTGAGGGAAGAATGAAATGGATCTTGAAGATGAACAAAAGGATCTTGAAGGAAGATCACACCATCATGATGGCTAGATCTAGGGTTTGAATGATGAATCTTGAATGCTTGAATGCTTGAATCCTTGATCTTCAATGGGGAACTTGGATGGAGAAGAGGACTTGAATGCTTGAATGGATGCTTTCTTGAATGGAATGCTTGCTTGATCACCTTGAGAAAATCTTGAGAGCTTGATCATGAAATTGCAATTAGGCCTAAACCCTATAGGAATGGAGCTAAATTAAATTCCAATTAGGCCTAAACCCTATAGTAATGGAGCTAAATTAAATATAATTTAAGAGTTTACCATTTCAGAGACCAAAACAGCGGACCCAGAAGCGGGAAAACAATTATTTCTGAAACCCAACAACTGGAGATCTCGAGACCTTGAAATTTGAACCCAAGGTCAAGGATGAGCTCGACCCTAACTAGGTTAGGGTCAAGGTTGACCTTGACCCCTTTAGGTTGATTTTGACCTCAAGGGCATAGATTTTTGGGTTTTAGTCAGAGTGAGAAATAGGAGGTCCCAAGGGTGCCCGGAGACCTAGAAATGATGCCAGAACAGGGTAGAGTGCCAGGGAGAGGCACAAAATCCTATGATGAACATGATTAAGTCTAGGAGGACCTATTTGTAAGTCCTACCTGGAAAATAGAGCCACAAAAGAGGGAAATTTAGGAGAATCCTTAAGATCCTAACCCTAATTTCACCTTGAATGAAGTAGAAAAGAAGTGGAAAGAGGGGAGAAAGCTAGATCAAAGAAAAGATCAATTCAAGGCATTCGAGATGACCCCAAACCACTTACTCAGAGGGATAAACACTCTTAACATGGAAGTGCTTCCATTTTAAGATGATACACCTTGCATGTTGATAGGATCTTTAGACATCTGTGATGGATTTTCAGCTCCATATTTGGATGATTCTCCAACTTCAAGTTTGATGTCACCAGTAGTATCCTTATGTCTTCTTTGATTTTTCAATTGTTCATCAATTTTTTGCATGCTCTCCTCAAACATTGTGAGTCTTTCATTGAATTTATTTTCAATTTCTCAACTTCTTATCTTAGGTTTTCATTTTCAACAAGTATCTAAATGTTTTCTTAACTTTTTCTATTTAATTGTTCAATCAGTGTGTGATTCTCCTATTGTAGCATTTTCATGATTTCATTTTTGTTTGTGATAGTTTGTTTTGCATTTCTCTTCTCTAATTCAAGAATTCATTTTTCACTTTAAGCTACTCTCATTATTTCAAGTATTTAAGCCATCCTTAGGACTTGACTCTCTTGTTCTCTTTTCATGTTGATCAACTCCTCATTTAGTGTATTTTTCTTTTGCATTAGATTTGCAATAGCTTCATCAACTTCTTCTAAATTAACACTTCCTTCTGATAGTTTCTCAATGCTATCAAGACTTGTCTTCAGCTACTCTGATAGTTCCTTTATTTTAGCAAAAGAGACCTTCAACTTGTCTTTTAGGTATCGTATCTATTCATTTTCTACTTCCAAGGAATCCTCCAATTATATCTCCTTCTTATACCTTTCCATCTCCCCAAATCTACTCTCAAGTTGTTAAACTTCCATCTAGAGAACACTTACTTTGATACCAATTGTTGGAAATAATAGGTACTGAGAAGGGGGGTGAATCAGAACTATAGAAATTCACCTATTTCAACTGATAACCTTTAACTTACAAAAAAATAAACTTTCATAATAATAATGCATGGAACTGAAATTTAAAGTATCAATGCCATGAAATCATATACAATTAATACTCACACATAAAACCTTAATTTGGTATCACAGAAACCCTTGGTTAGAGGGAAAAATTGTGGTGGGGATGACACCAAAAACTCTTCACTGCAATAAATAGTTTTTTGGTTAGGAGATACAATTGTCACCTTCTAAGTGACTCACCCTATTAAAAGTGATTGATACATTGTTAAGTGTATCTAGAAGTCCTATTATAGACTACCCTACTAAGGTATTTTATCCCACTATTACAGTGTTCACCTAGTTAAGGGATTTATAATATAGTCCTGTCAAAGACTACCTTGTTAGAGGGTTTTATAAACTTGTTGAAAACTATTAGGAATACAAAAAGAAATTTGACCTATAATTTGCACTCTGAAATACTTGGTTAGATCCTTTATTCTCTGTGTATGTTCATTCAATCCTTCTACAACTTCTTTAAGATCAATTATGTGATTGCACCTTGTTTTTGCATCAATTATTTTAACTTCCACCTCTTATCAACTTCCTGCTTCATTACCAACTTTGCCTTCTTTTACAATGTCCATCGCCAGATGTAAAACTATTTTAGAGTTTCCAATACATCTAAACATGTTACTACTATCTTAGTTAACTCATAGAAAACATAAATCTTCCATCATGTCGACTAGATCTAACTTAGTTTTTCATTTCCTAGGTGTAATATTTATTTATTCTTATTCACCAATTATACCTCAAAATCATCATAAGATTATGTTGATCATTCCCTATAAACCATTTCAATTGACTCTCCAATCTATGTAGTACATTTTACTTTTTGTCCAGGTTCAATGAATCTACTTCTATTATAATCGATTTCATCGATTTCTCAAGATTGTTTATCTTCCATTTTTTTTTTGTCTGACGAGTACGTAGTTCACCGCTTCACATGTTTATTTTTTCTTATACCAATACTCTTCCCTTTTCACCGCTCGCATTCTTATATACCGATATCTTCTAGTTTACCTATAACAAGCCTTTTTCTTTGTATCTCTTGTCTCTATATTGCTTGTCTTCACTTGTTGACTTGTCCTATTTTCTGATAGGTCTCTACTTCTTCCCTTTACCTATCTATCCTTTACCAATAGTGTAATTCACCGATGGGTGTATTGGTTTACCTATTATGTATCTTTTTATCGATGGGTAAAACTGTATTACCTTGTATTGGTTTTCCAACAATGACAACCATACCTTCCAAAATCATCATCAATGACCTCATTATTCTTCTTAAATAAAAAATTCTAACATCATCTATAAAGCATATCCAGACCAAAAGAATATCTGCAAATATAATAGCACATCTTGACACATAAAACCATAGCATAACTAAACACATTAGATATAGATCATCGTATCTCACTTTTGAAATAAAAATATCACTATAAAACATACTATATGACCATACATGATTATGATCATCATACAAAATTAGAATTTCCAACATACCTAGAGAACATAAAAGATATTTTGAACTAATTTGAATTAGTAAACTTCCAAATCACTTATAAGACAATGGCCATATCTAGAACATTTTTAGACCATGACTAACCAATCTAACAAGTTTGACATCAATGACAACAACAATCATCCACACTTGCAACTATCTCCCTCTTTTTCATTGATGGAAAAAATTGTTCCACCAATGCAAACACTTTCCTCATGGAAATTTATGTTCCACTCTCTCCCTCTTTTCCACCAAGGATAAATTTCAGCATTCAAATCTTCTACCATACCAAACTCTACTTCTCCCCCTAAGAGCATCAACCTACATCAGTCTATAAGATTGAAGAAAAAGATTTGAATCTCCCCCTAGAAACCACTTCTATTCATCTCTAGTAGGAAGAAGGAATGGAAATATCCCCTAACTTATGCCTAAGGTATTCAAATATTGTTAGGAAATAGTCCCAAGAGATAACTGAGATGGGGGGTGAATCAATTATCTACAAGATTCAATTCTTTATCCAATTAAGTATAGAATAACATTAAGCACATACACAATAATATAACACTTAACACAACACTAGAATTTTTGTTACGAGGAAACCCAAATAGGTAAAACCATAGTGGGAATTAGCACCCACTATATACTGCACTAGAGTATAATGATCCCTGTTAGAAGATCATACAACCCTGTTAGGAGTTGATCTTTACAGTGCATGAAGTACAATGACCTGGTCAAAGGTCAGACCCTGTTAGGAGTCTTTTATTATTAACCTTGTTAAAGGTGAGAACACACTTCTGGAGCACACTGCTCAAATGGTGAAGGCTGCAACCTTGTGCATAACAGATACACATTATATCTGGATCTTGGTGAATTGGGAAGTAGACTTGTTGTCTTGATCAGTTCCAATGAATAGCATATACTCTCTTCTTCTTCGCATATATCTCAGTTGATGATTGATTGTCTCAGTATATTTGCATCTTTTGCTCTGCTATCACAATCACACTTAGCAATCACAATTGAATGGCTATAATTATCTTTCTCCAAATGATACACTTAAGTTGGCCTATTATAACTTCCTTGAAATCATAATAGAGAAACAATATAACTCCTCAGTAACATCTCCAATAACTAAACCAAGCATGCAACACAAATAGGACCACGCAACTCAATATGAGTAGACGCATCGCTTGACACAGTCAGCTTCACCAAATTAACTGAAACTTTATTCTCATGCTAAAATACATTATGTTCTCTTAACCAAACATTCTTAACACATCACAAAACACAAAACCAAACACACATATCAAAATGATAGGTGCAGCTACTAAAACAATATAAACATTGTCAGCTCCATCAAATAATCTCAGGAAAATGTAACTGGCAAATAGAAACAACATAACTCAACTTAAATTACACAACTAACTCTATATCCATGAACATAGCATCATAAACATGTCTTAAACACAAATATAAACATGTAAGGCTCCCTCATAGCCATACTGAAAATCACATACAAAACTCTATCTGTAACATTGTCAGGAACACTATTGATACAAACAACTAAACAATTGTCTATACTCAGAATCAACCTATGTGTCTATGATATCATGTTGATAACATATCTAAGAAACATATTCTTAAGGCTCTCTACATAATACTTCAACACAGGCTTCTTACCATATGTTATCATCAATGAAAAACATATAGTCAACACTGGCTTGTTGGCAAATCTCTAACAATCTCCCCCTTTGGCATTGATGGCAACATATGGAATGAAAAACACTACCAATCCAAACATACAATTATTTTATAACATTTTCCATTTCCTCAACAAAAATCCCCCAAGGATGAATCCTCCATCTACTACTGAATGCTCTGAATATCAACTATTATATACTCCCCTTACTACTACATACTCCCCCTTTCTAAAATAAATCAACTATTTTATTTTTCATGATTATATACTCACTCTCCCTTTGACATCAATGGCAAACGGCACCAAAAAAATAAGAGTGAGTACTACTCTTGAAGTAGAGTAGTCAACCATTCATTAGTCACTGAGGACTAATGCACTATTGCAAACTCTAATCAGATCCAGGGAAGGGAATTACTCCTAGCTTCTCCCTGAGATACTCAAATGTATCCTTCAGTAAAGGCATTGTCAATATGTCTACTAGCTATTCTTTTGTGTTCACGTAATCCAATTTTAATTCTTTTTCTACATCTTTCTCTCTTAGGAAGTGATATTTTATCTCAATGTGTTTTGTCTTTGCATGCATCATAGGGTTCTTTGACATATTGATAGTGCTAGTGTTGTCACAATGAATAACAATAAGGTAATCAATCTAAATTCCAAAATCCTTTATCATCTACTTGATCCACAAAAATTGTAGAACAATTTAATGTTGCTGCTACATACTTTGCTTCTATTGTGGACTAAGAAATGCAATTCTTCTTCTTTCTTGTCCAAGTAAAAATTCTATCTCCAAGAAATATTGCTCCTCCTGAGGTACTCTTTCTCTCATCCACGCAACCTGCCCAATCTACATCTTTATACACATTAAGTTCTACATTTTCTGAATTAGGATACCATAAACCATAGTCTATAGTTCCTTTTAGATATCTAAATATCCTCTTTACTATCATAATATTACTTTGTTTAGGTTCTTCTAAAAATATTCCAATAATATCAACTGCATTAGAAATATCTAGTCTAGATTGAGTAAGATATATGAGTTTACCAACCATAAACTTATATAGGGTCTTGTTTATTGCTGTAGAATCATCTTCTTTTGAAATCTTGCATCCAGTTATCATAGGGGTACTTACTAGCTTGCAATCATTCATCTTGAACTTCTTCAATATTTCTTTCACATACTTAGACAACTTAATGAAAATACCTTTTTTTGTCTCTTGCACATTTAGTCCCAAAAAGTACTTGATAGGTCCAATCATGCTCATTTCAAATTTTCTCTGCATCTCTTTAGAAAATTCTGCACTAAGCTTGTCATTACCACCAAAAATAATGTCATCAACAAAAATAGCAACTAGTAATAATCCTTCAGGTGTCTCTCTTATGAATAAGTTACAATCTGTTGCTCCTTTCTTTAATCCAATATTAGTCAAGTAATGATGCATGAACATCTCAGGTCCTTGGAAATCCTATGTCACCAAAAACATATTTGAGTTTGTCTGTGTTGCTCATTTCCTTCTTTGAACGAGTTGGTTTGATGTTGCTCAATTTCCTTTGTTTGTCGGTGTTGGTCAGTTATCTCTCTAGCGCTCAATGAATTTCTCTGGCCCTCGATGATGCTTGTTTGGCGCTAGATCTGTTCATCCCTTCTGTTGATTGAGGATATGAAGGCTGACTTGGCTCAGTAACCTCTTGTATAAATGTAGTTGTTTTGATTAGAGTTTTAGGGAGTCAGTTCTAAATAGAAGATAGAGGATACAAAATTAGAGATTGTTGGTAGATCCTCGCATGTTGGAGGACTTTTATACTTGATTGTAATATCTGGCCTAAACTGGGAAGGCCTTAAAACCCGGCATGTATGAACCAATTAAAATATAATATAATAAAGCATCTACATTCTCTATCTCACTTTTGTGTGTTGTTGCTTATGTGTGTGGTTAAGCAAGGTGGATTTGGTTAGCATGTGCCTTTGGCCCCTCTCCCCATCCTCCCTTGTGTTAGGTGGTATCAGAGCAGGTGAGATTTGGATCTAGGTTTGTGAATCTAGATTTGAAGGTTCCTTGTTGTGAAGCCCTAGTTGAATTATTGCAGGGTAGCAGATTGGGATATGACCTACAATTGAAGAGGGTTTTCAATATGGTTCATGGGAGGTGAGATGTAGATCCAGGATTGGTAGACATGTTGAGACAACTTGCTGCTAGATTGGAAGTTGTTGAAATAGCCCAGAGAAGAGGAAGACATCTTGAAGATATTAGTGATGATGAAATTGAGGTGGAACAAGGTGATGTAGAACCTGCACATTTGATGGATTAAGGTGAGGAAATATTCTTGAAGGCTTTAAAAAATCTAAAGTCTACACCACACTTTAATCCTCCTAAATATGGTGGAAATTTGGATTCTGATGAATTGGTGGATTGGATCACTGAGATGGAAAAGTAATTTGAGTATGAAAATGTACCTACGGAAAAGAAGGTGAAAATTGCAAGCAAAAAGTTGAAAAGTCATGCATCCTTGTGGTGGGAACATCTACAGCTGGATAGAAAGAGGAAAGGAAAAGACAAAATCAAGCTATGGAATAAAATGGTGAATAAATTGAAAGGAAAGTTCTTACCTTGTGATTATCATATTAACATAGTTAGGCAAATGCAAAGTTTAAGGAAGAAAGATAGCTTGGTAAAAGAATATAATGAGAAATTCTATAGATTATATATCAGATTTAGACATGATGAAGATGATGTGGAAAGAATTTCTAGATACCTAAATGGTTTGAGATTTTCCATCCAAGAAGAAATCAGTTTGGTCAAATTGGAGAACATTGAAGAGGCTTATCAATTTGCATTGAAAGCTGAGGAAAAATTGAATAAGAGACATGAGCAAAGACAAAGAGGTAGAGGTGGTAGATTCCCTAGAGGAAGAGGTAGATCTCATGCTAAAAATAGTAGATCTAAACCTGAAAAGATAAATTTGGATAAAGGCAAGACTGAGTGGAAAGGTGAAATTTCATCTAGAGGCAGAGGCAGTAACTACCGAGGTGGTTATAAAAGAAGTGGTTTCTAAGGAACATGTTACAATTATGGAGAAGGACATAGATAATTTGAGTGTACACATGCAAGTAAGAAGGCTAGCAGCAGTAGAAATGCTTTGGTGCAAGAAGAGTCTCCAAATGAACCTGAGAAGGAAAATAACTTGATGGTAGGGAGAGAACTTTGGAATGAAGGTAAAAATGAAGATCTGGTAAGGAAAAGTTTTCTCAAGACCAAATGTAGAGTTTCTAACAAAGTTTGGAAGGTAATCATTGACAGTGGTAGCTCAAAGAATCTGGCATCTGAGGAGATGGTCACAAAATTGGAGTTGAAAAGGTCGGAACATCCGAAGCCTTATCAAATTTCATGGATCAAAGATGACCATACACTCTTGGTAAGTGAGCAATGTTATGTGAATTTGAAAATTGGAAAGTACTATGATAAGGTGTTATGTGATATCATGCCTATGGATTCTTGTCATATTTTGTTGGGTAGACCTTGGAAATATGATAGACATGCTATATATGATGGGAGATTACATAAGTATACTATTTGGGCTGATGGGAGAAGAAAGATCTTGTTACCTTTGATGGAAGAACCTGTTAGTAATGTTTGCACATCTATGAAAGTTTGCTTGATGGAAAGAATAAAGTTTGTTAAGGATTTAAGGAAGAATGATGTATGTTTTTTTGTGATTCCTAACAAATCAAGTAAGAAAATAGAGGATAATGTCCCTAAATTAGGAATTGAACTATAAGGAGTTAAGGAATAATGATGTATGTTTTGTTCCATAAGGCACCTCATCAGTTGACACCTACCGAGAATCAAGAATTGAACTGACAGATTCAAGAATTCTTGTAGAAAGGTTTGATTAGAGAAATTTTGAGTCCTTGTGCAGTACCTATGGTATTGGCACCTAAGAAGAATGGAGAATGGAGAATGTGTATTGATTCTAGAGCAATCAACAAGATAATAGTGAAGTATAGGTTTCCTATACCGAGAATGGACAACATAATGGGTAGTTTGACTGGAGCAAAGTATTTTACTAAAATTAAATTGAAAAGTGGGTATCATCAGATCAGAATCAGATAACGTGATGAATGGAAGACTGCTTTCAAGATAAAATAAGGTTTGTATGAGTGGTTGTTTATGCCTTTTGGTTTAACTAATGCACTGAGTACTTTTATGAGGTTGATGAATGAAGTTTTGAAAAAATTCTTGGGTAAGTTTGTAATTGTATATCTTGATGATATTCTGATATTCAGTAAGACAAGAGAAGAACATTTGTTGCATGTTAGACAAGTTTTGTAGAGATTGAAAGAAGAAAAGTTGCTGATAAATTTGAAAAAGTGTTCATTCATGAAAGAGGAGATTGTGTATTTGGGATTTGTGATTTTAGCTAATGGTTTGAAAAATGATCCTGAAAAGGTTGAAGCTATTTTGAATTGGCCTACACCTAAGAATTCTAGTGAGGTAAGATCATTTCATGGTTTGGAAAGTTTTTACTAAAAGTTTATTAGGAATTTTAGTTCAATTTGTAATGCTATGACTGAGACTATGAGAGGAGATAAAATAAAATTCAAGTGGACACATGGAGCCAATAAAAGTTTTGAGACTCTGAAGTAGAAGGTTGCTGAATTGCCTGTTTTGGCATTGCCTAATTTCAATAAGGTATTTCAAGTGGAATGTGATGCAAGAGGTAGTGCAATTGAAGCTATGTTGAGTCAAGAAGGTAAACTCGTTGCTTTCTTTAGTAAAAAGTTGAATGATGCAAAAAGGAAATATTATGTGTATGATCAAGAATTCTATGCTATAGTTCAAGCACTGGAGAAATGGAGACATTATTTGATGTTGAGTGAATTTGTGTTGTATACCGATCATAAGGCTTTACAGTATTTGGGTAGTCAGAATAAGTTGAATCAGAGACATATGAAATGGGTTGAGTATTTACACAGTTATACATTTGTGATAAAACATAAGAGTGGAGTCACTAACCGAGTTGTTGATGCATTGAGTAGAAGAAGATCTTTGATTACCGAGATGAAAAATTGGAGTTCTAGGCTTTGATGACATGAGAGATTCTTATGAATTTGATCCTGATTTTTCTGAGCCATGGAGAAAATGAAGAGCACCTATTCAAGATCAACAGAGTACTAAATGGGATGAATATTTTATGCTAGGAGGTATGTTGTTTAAAGGTATTCAGTTGTGTATACTGAGAGGAGCAATGAGAACTAATTTGATAGAGGAGAAACATAGTAGTGGTTTGGCTGGACATTTTGGTGTTGATAAGACATTGAATTTTCTTAAGGAGAAATACTTTTGGCCACAGTTGTATAAAGATATTTGGAAATTTGTGAAAAGTTGTGGAGTTTGTCAAGTTGCAAAAGGAGTAAGTCAGAATACTAGATTGTATACACTGATTTTTGTACCTGAGAAACCTTGGACTGACATCAGTATGGATTTTGTTCTTGGCTTACCGAAGAAAGTAAGAGGTAATGATTCTATATTTGTTTTTGTAGATAGATTTTCTAAAATGGCACATTTTATACCTTGTAGAAAGACATCAGATGCAATACATGTAGCAGATTTTTTCTTTAAGGAAATTTTTAGATTGCATGGATTATTGAGGAGTATTATCTCTGACCAAGACAGAAAATTTTTTGGATACTTTTGGAAGACTCTTTGGAGAAAGTTTGGTACATAGTTGAAATATAGTTCTACATTTCACCCACAAACTGCTGGACAGACAGAAGTTGTGAATAAAAGTTTGGGTAATCTTTTGAGATATTTAGCTAGAGACACACCAAGTAAATGGGATTCTATGTTGGCACAAGAATAGTTTGCATACAATAATTCAGTGAATAGGAGTACTGGAAAAAACCTTTTGAGATTGTAAATGGCATACAACTAAGAGGTATATCATATTTGAGAGACATTGCTGATGAAAGAAAGAGAAGTGTTGAGGGAGTAAAATTTGTTGAGTACATGAAGACATTGCATGAAGATGTGAAACTTAAGCTAGAAAAGAGTAATCAGAAATACAAAGACAGAGTTGATAGATCAAGAAGACATAAGACTTTTGATGTTGGTGATGAAGTGATGGTTCATTTGAAGAGAGGTAGATTTTTTTTTGGAACTTATGGGAAGATGAAGATGAGGAAGTTTGGACCTTGCAAGATTTTGAGAAAATTTGATAGTGAAAATGCATATGAGATTGAGTTACCTGATAACATGGATATATCACCTATATTCAACATTATTGATTTGTATGAGTTTCATGAACCTAATGAAGACATGACAGTACCGATGGATTATCCTAAGAAGAAGATGGAAGAAGTTGAAAAGATTTTGGAGAAAAGAATTGGTAGAAGTACAAGAGGAAAACAATATATGGAATATGTGGTAAAGTGGAAGAATAGATCGATCGAAGATAGCTCATGGATTTCATAGTCTAAGTTGGATGCAGCTCAGATTGTACCTATTTCATGATTTAGAGAATCATTTCAAATAACCCAAGGTGTCTGATGCAGGAGTATCTTGGGTCCATGGCAATCCTGTGTCACCAAAAACATATTTGAGTTTTTCTGTGTTGCTTGGTTCCTGCTTTGACCAAGTTGGTTTAGTGTTGCTCAATTTCCTTTGTTCACCGGGTTTGGTCAGTTATCTCTCTGCCACTCGGTGAGTTTCCCTGGCGCTTGGTAATGCTTGTTTGGCACTCGGTTTCCTTTCTTACTGAGTTGTTTGTTTTGGATTTCTTTTGAGGCCAACTTGTGCATTTAATTTGGGTCATGGATTTAATGTTGGTATCCATCATTGGGAAGCATGTGGACCTAGATCTGGTCATCCCTTGTGATAATTGTGGATCTAAAGACTAACTTGGCTCGGTAGCCTCTTGTATAAATGTAGTTATTTGGGTTAGAGTTTTAGGGAGTCAGTTCTGGATAGAAGATAGAAGATACAAAATTAGAGATTGTTGGTAGATCCTCATATGTTGGAGGACTTATGTACTTGATTGTAATATCTAACCTAAATTGGGAAGGCCTTACAGCCTGGCATGTATGAATCAATTTGAATCTAATATAACAAAGCATCTGCATTCTCTCTCTCACTATTGTGTGTTGTTTCTTCTGTGTGTGGTTCTGCAAGGTGGATCTGGTTAGGGTGTATCTTTGGCCCCTCTCCCCATCCTCCCCTACATCAAATAACCATCTAGTCTTTCATACCATTCTCTAGGGGCTTCCTTAAGTCCATGGAGGGCTTTCTTCAGTCTGCATACCATATCTAGTTTGTCTGATAAAGTAAATCTTTCAAGAAAATCTAAGTAGACTTCTTCCTTCAACACTCCATTCAGGAATGCTAACTTGACATCCATTTGATATACTTTAAAATCTTTTAATGTTTCATAGGCTAGAAATAACTTTATGGCTTCCAATCTTCTTATAGGGGCAATTGTATCTTAATAATCAATTCCTTCTCTCTGCGCATATCCTTTACATACTAGTCTTTCTTTGTTCCTTACAACTGTACCATATTCATCTTTTTTTTTAATATCCACTTGGTTCCAATCAAATTCTTGTCACTCGGTCTAGGGACCAATTCCCATGTATCATTCTTAATTATCTAATCTATATCTTCTTTCTTTTCTTCATGCCAATCTGAATCATTACATGCATCTTCAACACTTAAAGGTTCAATTTGTGAAAATAAACATACTGCTTCATCAACTATTGAACTTTTAACCTTTGATCTTGTCATGACTTTTTTGTTCTGATCTCCAATGATATCTTCTTTTGAATGGTATCAAGATGTGAATTTTGGAACATTAGGTGTGACTATCTCATCTATCTTCTATGATTCTTCTTCACTTGTTTCAAGATCATTGAATAATACATCAATGTTGTCAAACATTTCTTCAACAACTATTTCTCTACTGATAGGACTAGGTTCTTCTTCAATCATACATGCATAATCATGATATCTCTCTTGAATCATAAAATTTTCATCAATATTTACATATTTACATGAGAACTTTCAATGATCTTCTTCAATCTTAAGTTCAAACATCTATAAGATTTTCTTTTAGTAGAGTAACCAAGAAAAATACCTTCATCACTTCTTGCATCAAACTTGTCAATAGCTTCATCTCTCTTGATGTAACACTTGCTTCCAAAGATTCTAAAGTATTTTACTATAGGTACATTCCCAAACCTTAGCTCATAAGGTGTCTTGTCTGCGCCTGGCCTTAATTGAATTCTATTGATAGTATAGACTACAGTATTGATTGCATCTCTCCAAAAGGTGTGTGCAAGTTTTCCTTCAATCATGATAGTGCGCATTATGTCAAGTATGATCCTATTTCTTCTTTCTGCAATTCAATTCTGCTAAGGAGTTCTAGGTGCACTTAGTTGTCTCTTTATCCCATGTTCTTCACAATGCTCATAAAATTTGTCAGAGGTGAATTCTCCTCCTCTATCTAATCTCAGACATTTTATCTTTAATCCAGACTCACTTTCAACTTTAGCTTTGAATATCTTTAACTTCTCAAATGCTTCAGATTTATCTTTTAAGAATGCAACCCACATCATTCTATAATAATCATCGAAAAACAAAATAAAGTACCTTTCACCATAGTATGATCTTGTTTGAGATGGTCCACATAAGTCTATATACACTAGATCCAATTTGTTCTCTGCCAAATTATGCTTTCTTCTGAATGAATTCCTCACATGTTTTCCCATCACACATTCCCTGCATATTGTATCAACTGGTTTTCCAATACTAGGAAGGTCTCTAACTGCCTTTACATTGCTAATCTTTACTATATTATCAAAATTGATGTGACATAGTCTTTTGTTCCATAACCAACTATCATCTACTTTAGCAACAAAATAACTTGCTTCTAAATTGAGATGAAAAACATTACCTTTTGTCTTTGAGCCTAATGAAATCATTACTCCTTTTTTATTAATAATTCACTTATTGTCTTTGAATTCCAACTGATATCCTTTGTCAAGAAACTATCCAACACTTAGTAGGTTATGCTACAAACCATCAACATATAGAACATCATCAATATTATTCTTTCCATCCAAGGTGATAGATCCTCTACCTGTGATGGGTTTAGGAGTGTTGTCTACAAATCTAACCATGTCACCTTTATACTTATACAGATGTACAAATCTATCTTTGTCTCTTGTCATGTGATGTGAACAACTGTTGTCAATGATCCAATCTATTCTGATGTCTTCTTGTGAAATTAATGCTAACTCTTGTGATTTCTTTTCATCTTCAATATCCATTTCAACAAACATTTTCTCCATATCTTCAATAGCAATGAATCCAATTTCATCTTCTACTGAATCTTCATCTGATACTCCATCTCCAGCATAGTAAAATTATTTTGTATACTTAGGCTTGTAATTAGTTTTGAATTTCTTGACTCTTGTAGGACACTTAGATGCAAAGTGACCAATCTTGTTGCATGAAAAACATTTGAATGGTAACTAACCTTCATATTTTCCTTTTCCTTTTCTTTCTTTCTTAGCAATCATAGCAATGAAATCATCTAGCTCTTTATCCTTATCATCATCATCAAAGTTACCAGAAGTTTTCAAGGATTTCTTACCATGGAATGAAGCTTTGAAGGTTATCTCACTTTTAGGCTCTGTCTTCAAACTTGATATCTCGAATGCTAAAATCTTGTTGATTAAGGTCTCTCTTCTGAAGTCTTTTGAAAAATACATAGTCTCATCTAGGATGTTTATCTTTCTCTCATATTCTACTGTCAGAGTAGTCATCAAATTATCCATTATGTCTTCTTCCAAAAATTTTCCACCATTGTTTCTGATTCCTGCAACTGCTTCATTAATTCTTTGATTGTAAGCTCTGATGTTCTCTTCAGGTAGCATCTCCAATGTATTGTACTTTTTCTTCCACATATTTTTGTGTGCATTCTTGTCTTGGATGTCTCCTTCAAATATGTCTTCTAGATACTTCTATATCTTGTAGGCTTTATCTACTTTCTTGATCTCTGAAAACTCACTGTCAGATAAGGCATTGATAAGGGCTTCTTTGGTAATTTCATTTTGAGTGAACAATTCCTTTTTCTTAATATTTTGATCTTCCTTTGCAAGATCTGATAAGGAGGGAATCTGAAATTCTCTAGTATCTACTTCAAAAATCTCAAAAGAAATGCACTAGAAATGTGTTGTCATTTTGTTCTTCCAGTCTAGATAATTCTTTACATCAAACTTAGGACTTTCTTTTCTAAATAAAACCATTTGATCAACCTCAAGATGTTAAACTTTCTCTCAGAGGCACTTGGCTCTGATACCAATTGTTAAGAATAGTCCTAAGAGATAACTGATAGGGGGAGTGAATTATTTATCTGTACAAGATTCAATTATTTATCCAATTAAGTATAGAATAACATTAAGCACATACACAATAATATAACACTTAACACAACACCACAACTTTGGTTACGGGAAAACCCAAATAGGTAAAAACCCCAGTGGGAATTAGCACCCATTGTAAACTACACTAGAGTATAATGATCCCTATTAGAAGATCTTACAACCCTGTTAGGAGTTGATCTTTACAATGCATGAAGTGCAGTGACCTGGTTAAAGGTCAGACCCATTAGGAGTCTTTTATAATTAACCTTGTTAAAGGTGAGGACACACTATCTAGAGCACACTACTCAAATGGTGAAGGCTGCAACCTTGTGCATAATAGATACACACTATATCTAGATCTTGGTGAACTGGGTAGTAGACCTGTTGTCTTGATTAGTTCCAATGAATAGCATATACTCTCTTCTTCTTCATATAGATCTTCAATTGATGATTGATTGTCTCATTATATTCACATCTTCTGCTCTCCTATCACAATCACACTTACGAATCACAATTGACTGGCTATAAGTATCTTTCTCTAAATGATACACTCAAGTCAACCTATTAGAACTTCCTTAAAATCATAATAGAGAAATAATATAACTCCTCAGTAACATCTCCAATGACTAAACCAAGCACGAAACACAAATAGGACCATGCAACTCAATATGAGTAGATGCATCGCTTCACACAGTCAGCTTCACCAAATTAACTGAAACTTTATTCTCATGTTGAAATACATTATGCACTCTTAACCAAATACTCCTAACTCATCACCAAACACACATATCAAAATGATAGGTGCAACTACTAAAACAATATAAACAATGTCAGCTCCATCAGATAATCTCAAGAAACTGTAACTGGAAAATAGAAACAACATAACTCAACTTCAACTTTACAATTCACTCTACATCCATGAACATAGCATCATAAACATGTCTTAGACACAAATATAAATAGGCAAGGCTCCATCATAGCCATACTAAAAATCACATATAAAACTATTGGCAAGTTGGCTATACTAATGTATATGACTTGATATAGTGTTTTCATTATGGAAACAAAGTCAGATAGTAGTTTGGAGTCAGCGCACTTGATGAGAAGATCAGAAAATGGTTAAGTGTTGAAGACTACATAGTGTACAGAGTTCGTGTAGCATAGAGCATCAACGCACGTGCGTATGAAAGAATTATGGTATGTACCCTAAAATTTAAGTTTGTTAGACTATATTCATGTTTATTCTATGAGTGCATAATCAGAAATGCAAGGATGAGAAAGATACAGTCAATTGAAGTTGCACAGCCAATATGTGCCAGTGAAGAACAAAGAAAGCAGCTGACAATTATCATTTTGTGTTGTGACTATATTCTAATGTTGTAAAGGCTATGCACCTATTGTAATTAGGTTTCCTACATGTATATATGTTTGATTGTAAACACACTTAAGCCAATTCATTTGGAAGCATTGTATGTAATAGGTTTAAGGCCTGACCTAGTTGAGATATGCCCATTGTATTAAATATGGAAGTGAAGATAGAGTTTTGATAAGAAAAGAAGAAGTGTGCGAAGATAGTATAAGATGTATTAGAGCTTTAAAATAGGTCAAAGCATCAGTGCATAAAAGGAACTGATTTGACAAGTAGTGTCACAGTGACAGTTCATCCTACAGATATAGTGTGTATTTGAGATCAGAAGGTTGTAGCCTTCGCCACTTGAGCAGTGAGCTCTAGGATAGTGCGTCCTCTCCCCTAATAGAAACTATTGTAAAAGACTCCTAATAGGGTCTGACTCTTAACAAGGTCTACTGTACTTAATGTATTGTAAAACAACTCCTAATAGGGTTAAGGATCTTCTAACAAGATCACAAAACACTAGTGCAGAATATTAGTGGGTGTCAATTCCCACCGGGGTTTTTAACTATTTGGGTTTCCCGTAACCATATTGGTGTCATGTGTTGATTTCATGTTTCATGTTTATGTGAATTTTTATTTCAATTCTTAAGCATTCAAGTTCAGTTTAAATATTAAAGTAAAAAGTTAAAATACAGTGAAAAATGATTCACCCACCCCTCTCTCAGTGTTCCCATTCCTAACAATAGGTATTAGATCTCTGGTCCTTAGCAAAGAAGTTGAACCACTTGAGGAGATCATGGAAAAAGTAGAAATGAAACATCTAAAAAGAAATCTAGAAGTTTCTCTTGAAGACCTACACAAGTCTGAAAGAGAAACTGAAGAACTAAGGGATAAACTTAGTGATGCTCAATTAGTCATCAAAAGGCTAAGGAAAGATTTGAAAGAATTATCTTCTAGTGATCTAGGTGTTAATCTCTATTGAGCATTTTAGGTTGTCATTAGTATCAAAGGATAGTAAATAGGTCGGTCAATTATTTACATTGAGATAGTCGGTAACTTGAAGTAAGACAGAGCAGTCGGTAAAGCCTTACACCGAGCATCACATATTTAACCAAGAACCAGCGACACTGACACCAATGGTCAGTAAACACCGAGAAGATTATACAGTGTTTACCAATGATCACAGGAAATAGCATAGTAATAAAAAATGACACATTATTCTATGCAAATAGTTATAATAGATCGTAAAATGGTTTACCAAGATCGAGGAGCATTTATTGTAAAAGATATTCATTAAATGCAATGATTCACTTATTTGTATTAGTTGATCTAGATTATTTTGCACCATAGATCTTAGGGTTATGATTTTTTTTTGTAACCTAATTTTTGTTTAAGCGGCAAAATAGAACACTATATATCCTATATGTTCGCACCATTTTAAAAAGGTTGTTGAACTGATATATATGAATCATGGAGCACTTGAAGAAATTTCCTATCTTCAAGACAATCAGTTTACTGAGTAGAACAGAGTATAGAGGTTTTCAGATTGAGTAGAATTAGATAAGGCAACTGAGCAGATCAGAGCAGAGAACCATCACAGATAAGGTGATATTTTGATAAGAACTTATAGATCTATTTTCAGACAATTGACTTGTCAACTAGAACATAATTTACCTATTACTTTCTGACAATTGTGATAGAGTTTTGATAAATCTCTTAACAAAGTAGACTTA
Source organism: Chamaecyparis obtusa (assembly GCA_027943335.1). Taxonomy (NCBI): domain Eukaryota; kingdom Viridiplantae; phylum Streptophyta; class Pinopsida; order Cupressales; family Cupressaceae; genus Chamaecyparis; species Chamaecyparis obtusa. The sequence goes on along the minus strand of BSBK01002047.1, from coordinate 240,580 downwards.
ACAGTCTTTGTATAAATCTCTTAACCGAGTACACACTTCATATAGTGTTGTTAAATCCTAAAACTAGGTAGATCTAGCTAATCTAATATGTTACTCCTAATAGGGTAAGATCACCAGAAGTGATCAAAACTTATAGCCTTAACAAGCAAAACTTTTCTATCTGCAGTAGTGAAGAATTTGTGGGTGTCATCCCCACCATGGTTTTTACCTTCTAACAAGGGTTTTTGCATTACAAAAATATTTGTGTTATGTGATTTTCATATTGATTTCATATTGTTTACTTTCTTAAGTTAACTAGATAATTGATTTATGCAATTAGATTCAAGTTATTTTGATCGGTTATCATAGTATTCAGTTATAGATTAGAAAGGTTTTGCAACTAAATTTTTGAAGGCACTGATTCACCCCTCCCCTCTCAGCACCTATCTCTCCTAATTCCAACAATTGGTATCAGAGCTCAGTTCTCTTGTTGAATAATTTAATCACTGAAGGGAACAGATCTAAGTCATGGAGAGATACAAGCTTGACAAGATTATTGAGAATCAGAAGATACAAATGCATATGTTTGTGGAACAATATAAACAAGCCAAGGAAGAACTGAAGAAATTATTGGTTGAAAGAAAGAACCCTACAATTCAACAAAATGAAAAAAGTTATCATGAAGAACCTATTGATGATATATTTGATCATATTGGATCAAGCTCTGGAAGCATCTCTGATGGATCCGAAAGCATCATCTCTAAGCTATCTAAAAAGAATCAACATCTATCCGAGCAAGTGAAAGCACTTCAAATTAGCCATGAATCTCAAATGGTGAGAATGGTGGAAATCATGAACAATTGTAAATAAGCTGAATAAGATCAGAATCTAGCTATTGAAGACTGAAGACTAATAACTGAACAACTTCAAGCAAAAGAAAGTGAAATCTAGAGACTCACTCATCGTCACTTCCAAGTATCAAATCAAATGATGATAGTTAATCAAGAAATGAACTGAGTAAATGGAGAATTATCAAGAAGACTTGAAGATGTAGCAACACTTAGAGAAGATACTGAAAAACTAAGAAATGAAACAAAAACACAAAAGCAACACAATGAGATGATGAAGATAGCCGAGGATAGCTCTAAAAATATTGATGATTTTCTGACTAATCAAAGGAGATTTGGAAGAAAAGCTGGTATAGGCTACACCGGTGAAGGAGAATCATCACAACAAGCTGAAGAAGTCAACAACAATCAAAGTAAAAAACTTAAAGTGTTGACATGTTACCACTATGGAAAACTAGGACATACATCTAATGTGTGCAGAAGCAAAGCACAAGGTAAACCTCCTATCATTCCTAAGTTCAATGGATATTACTATTACTATGGTAAGTTTGGACATCCATCTTATGAATGCAGAGAAAAGAAGAATAAAATTACTAATAACACTACTAAGGAGAAAATATGCTATAATTGTAATAAGTGTGGATATACTGCAAGACAAAAATGAAGCAGGTCTGGACACCTAAAGAGAAACTACAATGAAAGACATATCAACCAAAGAGACAAGGTAACTCATATGTTTGGGATTATAATACATGGACTAATTGTATTGCATGTGGTCGGTATGGACATATTGCAGCAAACTATTATAGAAAGACTTGGATTGGACAATCAAGTAAATGGACAAATGCAGGAATGGCATGTATGCACTATCACAAGGTCAGTCATGTAAGCAAGAACTGCAGAGACCGAGCACCTGATGAAAACCATATATTTGAGAGTGGATATAACATTCCAGAAATTACAAAGTTAAGGAGCACAATGTGGAGAAAGGCATCTACTGAGAATACTGAGTCAAGTAACACTGTCGGTGAAACCTCATCCACTGGATTGGGTGACATCGATACCTCCACTTAAGATGACAAAGGTTGTTGGAAATATTCAGGAATTAACCGAGTTACTGAGAGGGGAGGGGTGAATCAGTAACTCCAAATTTTCTTATAATTTTAACATGTATTTTACTTTTTAACCTTTGCATACAGAAAGCATGAAACTTAAAAGCATTCACAATAATGACACATAGATTTGGTTACCCAGAAACCTTCCAAAAGAAAGTAAAACTGGGGTGGGGATGAAACCCACAAAGCTTTAGTACTGCAGAATAAAGTTGGCCGGTTAAGGCTTACAATTTGATCACTTCTAATGATTTGCCCTGTTAGGAGCAATAAGGATTGCTAAATCCACCCTGTTAAAGGATTTACAAACATACAATGAAGTATGCACTCGGTAAAGAGATTTTTACAAAGACTGTTAAGTCTACCCGGTTAGAGGATTTAGTACTGATTCACCTGTTAGAATGAAACAGTAGATCTCTGCTTTGCAACTGGATTGTTGAATGAGATTCGCTGATGTACTGATCACCTTCTGTGATGAATTTGTCTTTGCTGTACCTTATACTTCTGAAGCCTTCTGTAATTCGCTTATTTCTGCCTTTCTTTCTCTTTCACATATATTCTACTTCATACATTTTATTCCATCTTTTTATTTTTACAACATTGTTTATATACAAGTCTCAAACAATTAATTACAATTACAATTACACAGTCGGCTTGACAAATAAACATAAGTGCTACTAAGTCGGCCCAAATATGGTTACTCGGTTCCTTCAAACTGACTCGGTGACTTTCTGATACTCGGCGTCCACTGCATTACTCGGCATCGTCATGCACTCGGTAGAAGTGAAGGCACGGTTCATACTGATCACTCAGTAGGTATTGAACTCGGTAAGTATTGGTGACTCGGTAGACAAAATGTTACTCGGTTTACATTGTCCTGATCGGTTTGTACTAACTTGCTCGGTTTGCACTGTCTGCTCGGTTTGCACTGTCTGCTCGGTTTGCACTGTCTGCTCGGTTTGCACTATCTGCTCGGTTTGTATCCAGAATGCAAATAAGTGTTGTCACTAGTGGCAATTCTTCTTAATGCCAACAATCTCCCCCTTTGGCATTAGTGACAAAAACACTTATTGCCAAAAATTTATATACACGAATCATGCTGAGTTTTATTTTGATTTTTCAAAATTTGTCTTTGTTATAGGGCTTTATACATTGTCTCCCCCTTTCAATGTGCTAACTGTTTCTTATACAAATCTATAACTGTATACATATCTCTCCTTCTATACATATCTCCCCCTTTTTGACGATAATGCCAAAGGTGCATATACAAGCTATTTACAGAGAGAATCCAAAATTTGATAAGAAATCAGAATGTACCTTCATTATTAGTGCCAGGGTTCTGTCCCAACTTTCTTGCAGAATCTTACATGTTTGTATAGCAATTTGGACTTCTGCAGAGAGTTCAATCATGTGATCTGCTATGGAGAACTGATTGTCATGAATCAATGTTCTGGAATGTTCAATGTGCTTATACATTGTATTCATGATGGGAAGGGTCATGTGTTGGATGTCTAGCAGTGTGGACCGGATCTTTGAGTCTTCTTTCAGTAGATCAGACTGCATATTAGATAGATGTGAAATTTTCATGTGATGAGCAGAGCTTGAACTTGGTTCAAGTTGCAGCTTTTGTATGCTAATCTTCATATCCTCATCCATTTTATTCATTTTATCTTTGACATCCTTTGTGAACTCGGCAAAATTGCATAGTCTGGCCAAAAGAGAGGTAGCATTCGAATAAATAGATTCTATGTTAGACAAAACTGAAGACAATTCCACTTGGTTAATAGCTATGTGCTGAGCAATGTGCTCAAGCACTTTATTGTTGAATCTCTTCTCGGCTCTTTCAACTAACTTTTCTGTCCCGGATGAGTCCTCATTGTATTTCTCAACTGCTTCTGCTAATTGTAACAAAACATGCTAGGAGGAGTCTACTTTAATGCCTAATGCATCAGACAAAATGTCCTTAGCATCCTTGATGATTTGATACTCTTTGTCTCTCTCCTCTTTAAGCTTCTTTTTTTTTGCTTTCCTTTGGAGGATCTCACCTATATTCTACATCTGGTCTGCTGAGAGATTTGCAAAATCTAGTGTAGGAATTTCTATCTCTTCATCTAGGTCTATATCCTCAACTACATTTTTACCCAAAAATTTTATACTCGGTAGAGCCTTAGGCTTATCTGTACTTAATGCTTTTGTAGTAGTGACAGTAGATAAAGTAGGGCTGGCTATAGATACTGGCATACTTTCTACTAGAGAACTTAAAATATTTACACTTGATGATTCAAAAGCTGGAAAACTTACTGCTGGAAAACTTGATGGTACAGGAGACTGCAGCTCGGTAGAAGAAATGGTAGCTGCCTTTGATGTTGCTAGGGATGATTGGACAAATGTAGAAGTTGTCACAACCATGCTTGAAGGTGTCTCAGGGCTGGATGTAGAAACTTTCACTAGAGATGTAGGAAGGGATGCAATGACTTCTGCTGCTATCCTTACAGTATCATCTACCTCAGTGTCTTCTTCTTGTTCATCACTGTCATCTTCAATATCTTTTATTATTACAGTTTCAATGCTCGGTTGGTGAAGGTGGTAAATGTTCTTCCATGTGGCTTTTGCGGCCTTCACAACCGATTCAATATTGTTGATCAAAATCAAACAAGTATTGAACTTCAATGTCATCTTATTTTCATTTTCTTTTAATGCCTTCTTTACTTCATCATTATTCAGGCTCGGCATCAACTGTCTCAGGTTTTGATCAAATATGTCTATCACAGTTTGCCTTGCATTGCTCCATCTCATTTTTATTGGATTCAATAGAACTACTGGAACCTGTGGGGTAATTTCTTCAGGAGAGTATTTCCACTGTCCCATCTTCTCAACAACAACATCTTCTATTTCCTTCTGTTCTGCTTCCGATCTGGTTTCATATCTCAAGGATTTTATGTTACTTACTCCAGATCCTGATCCATCTCTGAAGAGTTTGAGCTTTTCTTGAAGGCTTAGAGGAGGCCTTTTGAATACTATGTCTTTATCTGCCTTTTCTGCCTTGTCTGCCTTTCCTCTTGTATTTCTCCTTGTAAACACAGTAGTGGGAGGCACAGGTGCCTTAGTGATGAAAACTTTTCCTTTCTTCTTTGCAGGTTCTGGTTCCTCTATTTTCTCATCCTTTTCCTCTTCTTTTTCATCTATTTCTTCTTTTTCCTCGGTTATCATTTGCATTTTAGCTATCCTTTTCTTTCCTTTGTTTACCGCCTGTGGAAGCTTTATGCTTAGTTCAATTCTCACCTTAGCTTCATCATATGTTCCAAAATATGGGGCTTTGGGATTGATAGGCTGATTTAGAAGTGCTTCAATGATGTTCTTGGTTTCATCAATATTTACCTCATAAGGAAGAGGTTTTACATATACAGTTCTCAGTTTAACTGCTTGAATATACACATTATCACAATCTACCATAAAATAGATGTCATCTTTGTAATCTTCCACCAACTTTTGTGGAATCTGGAATCTGTCATTCATTTTCTCTTTGAAAGACTCAAAATAATTATCCATGATGCTTTCAAAGTTTTCACCCATTTCTGCGATGTATTCATTTATTTCATAGAGTACTGGCACATCTTTTCTCCATACAACTTTTCCTTTAGAAGGGAAGAATTTCTGAACATAGAAGAATAAACAGACTAACAAGGATCCAAACTTACATGGATTGTTTTTGGAAGTTTTGATGCTTTCCATGTTCTTGTTGAACTATTTCAACAATAAGTCTGCTAGGTCAAATGTCAAGTTGTTTTTGACCACTTTGTATGCTAGGTCAACAGCTTCACAGGAGACACTATTCTGTCGACTAGAACTGTAAATCTTGTGTGCAATGATATGTGTACCAAACTTCAGTTCAGCGTCGGCAATGCTGCTAACTTTCATGCCTCTACCATCCCACTCAGCTAGGGTTTTCTTCTCTAGTTCTGTCCGACCTAGGGTTTTGGTAGTTTTAGCTTTGTTCAACATGGGAAGACCGGTGACTTGTTGAATCATTTTCTTTGTGATCTCAATAGGTTGCTCAAGCCAAATCTTGCCATCATGTACTCGGCTGAGAATGTACCTAACCCATTTATCTCGAAAGTTTCGAGGAAGATGTGCAATGTGGACTAAACCCTTATCTTCCAGATGTTTGTGCTCGGGTTTCAAAATACCATCCACACATAGTTCCTCACGCACAATGTCTAGTTCTAGGTTTCCCATTTCATGAATTGAACAGTTAAAATGATTGCGGATATCGTTAATAAGCAGTACCTTAGGAGGAATCTGAGATTGAGCTCCGTTCGGATCTAGGGCTGCTGCAATTGCGGGCACGATCTTAAAATCTGGTGCTTTCCACTCCCCTTGAACTAACATATCAGATCCTTTCTTCGCTGAAGTGCTGGATGATGCCATGGTAGCTCACAGAAAATTCCTTTCGCAAAAGTATTAAATCGCCGGGTTGCCCTTGAAATTTTCTGCTCTCAAAGTGCTAAAGATTCGCGGTGAAGAATGAGTTCGATTACTTGCTTTTTGTTTACAACTCTGTCATTAATGCTCATTTCAAATTAGGGTAGGAATTCTGACAGACTGTCACCCACTAAGAATTAATTGCTCGAAAAAGACTTCGCAGCTTGGTGAACTCAAGAATTCATAATGCTCCGACCTCGCTCGGTAAAGACAGGTACCGACCTTGCTCGGTGAAGACTATACCGACCTTGCTCGGTGAAGACTATACCGACCTTGCTGTGATCTCACTGCATCTTGCATGTTGATTTAGACTTTTCTTTTAATTTTGGTTCTGGAACTGCTTGAGATTGATCTATGAGAATACAGTTCCAGTGCTTCCTTGGAAATTTAATTTGAGTCGGTAGAGCCATCCATTCCATTACTTGGACTGGATTGCTCGGTAGCTTTAGGAATCCATTTTTGTCTCACCTGTTTCCTGATCTTAGTTGCTTCATTCTTCTTTCCTTCTTCAATTTCACTAGCATTCATGCAGTTTCTGGCTATGTGACCGAGTTTAGTGCATTTGAAACATCTTACGGTAGTGTCTCTTTTCCTTAGATGATGTTTTATGCAATTCATGCCAATGTGTCCATATTCTCCACAGTAATGACATCTACACCAGGTGTTGTAGTCCCATCCAAACATTTCTTTCACAATTTGTTCTGCTGGATTAAATGTCTTGGATCTGCACTCGGATGCCTTGTGACCTTGTTTGCTGCACTTGTGACAATTACCTCTGAATCTAGGTTTTTCCCTGCATTCATTTGCTTTGTGACTAGGTTGATTACAGCTATAACATTTTCCATTGAATTTTGCTTTTTCATTATTCCAACATTTATTTGAAGTATGTCCTATTTTACCACAATGATTACAAGTAGGTTTTTTATTTCTTTTAGTACCTTGCTTAGAGGATTCACCTTCTTCTTTGTATCCAAGTCCTGCTTTTCCTTTTTGCCTATGAAGATTTCGTTCATACAGCTGATTCAAGTCTTCTTGACTTTTCAGCATTCCTTCATTGATTTTTTTTTCAGCGTTTAGGTCATCCATCAATCTTAGATTGATTTCCTTTTCAGATCTTAGTTCTTCTCTTGTGTTTTCTATTTCTGATCTTAGATTTAGAATTTCTTCATTTGTATGAGAGATCTGATCAATTAGATTTTCTAGCTGAATGGTTTTGTTTTGGACTTCAATGTTTCTTCCATCTAATTCATCTTTCAACTTGTTTCTTTCTTCCAAGATCTCACAGAATCTTGTAGAGTGTAGTTCTTGTTCTCTTTTTAATTTTCTCACTTCTTCCTGCAGAGACCCATTCTTTTCTAGGAGTTCTCTGACAGCATTGTTTGCTTCATCTGAGTTATTTGAGGGAAGAAGATCTTCAATCTTTTCTTCAATGTAATTCTGATCATTCATCTGATTTGCAAGTTCCTTCCTTCTTCTTAGGGATTGGGAAAGATGTTCTTTTTCTTCTTTGAGTTTAGCTATGGCCATTTCCAGATCTAGCTTTTCATTTTCAATCACCTTGTTCAGTTTGAATACCTCCATTGTCCTGGATCTTTGCTCAAGCTAGTTAAGCTTTGTCTTGAGAACCAATGCAGCTCTGATACCAATTGTTGGAAATATTCAGGAATTAACCGAGTTACTGAGAGGGGAGGGGTGAATCAGTAACTCCAAATTTTCTTATAATTTTAACATGTATTTTACTTTTTAACCTTTGCATACAGAAAGCATGAAACTTAAAAGCATTCACAATAATGACACATAGATTTGGTTACCCAGAAACCTTCCAAAAGAAAGTAAAACTGGGGTGGGGATGAAACCCACAAAGCTTTAGTACTGCAGAATAAAGTTGGCCGGTTAAGGCTTACAATTTGATCACTTCTGATGATCTGCCCTGTTAGGAGCAATAAGGATTGCTAAATCCACCCTGTTAAAGGATTTACAAACATACAATGAAGTATGCACTCGGTAAAGAGATTTTTACAAAGACTGTTAAGTCTACCCGGTTAGAGGATTTAGTACTGATTCACCTGTTAGAATGAAATAGTAGATCTCTGCTTTGCAACTGGATTGCTGAATGAGATTCGCTGATGTACTGATCACCTTCTGTGATGAATTTGTCTTTGCTGTACCTTATACTTCTGAAGCCTTCTGTAATTTGCTTATTTCTACCTTTCTTTCTCTTTCACATATATTCTACTTCATACATTTTATTCCATCTTTTTATTTTTACAACATTGTTTATATACAAGTCTCAAACAATTAATTACAATTACAATTACACAGTCGGCTTGACAAATAAACATAAGTGCTACTAAGTCGGCCCAAATATGGTTACTCGGTTCCTTCAAACTGACTCGGTGACTTTCTGATACTCGGCGTCCACTGCATTACTCGGCATCGTCATGCACTCGGTAGAAGTGAAGGCACGGTTCATACTGATCACTCGGTAGGTATTGAACTCGGTAAGTATTGGTGACTCGGTAGACAAAATGTTACTCGGTTTACATTGTCCTGATCGGTTTGTACTAACTTGCTCGGTTTGCACTGTCTGCTCGGTTTGCACTGTCTGCTTGGTTTGCACTGTCTGCTCGGTTTGTATCCAGAATGCAAATAAGTGTTGTCACTAGTGGCAATTCTGCTTAATGCCAACAAAAGGTATGTATGGAACTAACATATCAAATGATCACATTTTACATATAGTTCCTTATATATGATGTACAAATACCAAATCTACATGAATGAAGATGCACTATGGTTTATATATCATAAGTTTGCAAATATCATCTAGTCGGTAAAAGGAGAAACATGAGTTGGTTACCTGTCGGTAATCACTATACCAAGTTAACCGACAACAGGTCAAACTGAGGAAGAAACTCTATGTTAACCAAGAAAAAAGACATTACCAAGCTAACAGCCATCTCATACCGAAAGTTAGGTTGCACATTTAATGCATCAAAGTTTGAGTGGGAATATCGAAAAACCCTATATATACGCAGAAATAGAGTTCATTGTTACATTGCGATTTTGAAGAAAGGAGATTTTATAGAGAAGATTTCAGGATAAAAATTTTTAGAATAGATTCAAAGCAACTAGATCAAACCGATGGTAATTCTTTGACAAAAACTAGTAAGTTCATCCACCTACTGAAAACTGACTATCTATTGGCTTGTTGAAACCCTAGAAACAATTTATGGCATCATCTTCGACTGTAAGCAAATCATAGAACATTGAGGAGGAAGTGGAACTAATTGTTAGGGTGCACTTTGCTGAGGAGAAATTCAAACCTCATCCTAAGGTCGCAGCACAATCGGATGATATGGGCACATTCTCTAGTATTCCTGATAAGGTTTTGTTAATAGAAGATGTTAGGGCTTACATTCACTGCAAGATCGGTGAAGTATGTGACTTTGAGACCATAGCAGCTTATCAGCAAGTTTGTGGACCAAAATGTCAGATCAAATCTGAGTTAGAAGATTGAGGAGTCAGGGTTATAGTGTTTCACATACTTCCCGCAATCATTTCACAACGACTGGATAAGAATTGTGCTTAGCAGATTCCATGATGACAAATTTTGGCTAGACAAACCAATTGGGGTCACCAAGAAGATTATCAATAGGGTTAGTGGGTACCCTACAACCGACAAAGCCAAAGCATTTTGAAGTTCATCTCATCCTGATGTAGAAAAGAACACTGGAGCTCAATGGGATGGTAGGGCACTAAAGATTTCAACTATCAAACTCCAATGATAAGAGTCACAGCTCGTGTCATCAGGTACAAGCTATTTCAATCAAGAAGACTGAATAGTGTACCCTGCAGCGTCGTGGACATGGCTTACAAAATTGTGAAGAAAGATCATTGGGTTGATCTTGTCAAGCTACTACTACACCAACTATATGACAACATGAAGACAATAAAAGAAAAGAAGTCCAATACATGTAACTACAGATCACTACTTGTCTGTACATTCCTCTATTTGAAAAAATATGTACTGGGGTATTGGAAAAGTTAACTGGAAATCGGACAGACTGATAACTGCAAAAATTGGTGATATGATGAGAAGTCTAGGAGACAATGTGAACAAGGAGTTCCATGCATATTTCAAGGAATTTCGAATAAGAACTCATCAAACAAGCAAAATTCCAAAATATATAGTGAGAAAATTTGAAGATGACATATGCTTTGTGGTAAGCACAGACCACTCAATGATAAAGGTAGTAGAACTAAGAGCAAAATGGCTAGCACCAATGGGTTATGAAATGAATCATGATTTCACTCTGAAATCTATCAATGCATTGCTAGCATTACCAATTGACATCACAGCCACTAGGTTTGGAGTGTATAAGAAAGCTAAGTCTAGAATCACAATGGACATTGAGATTGATAAAATGTCAAGAAGGGCAAAGAAAATGAAAAAGGGTCTCTCAGCAAGATATGGAACTACATCTGACTCACATAAGGAGTCACCAGTTGATGAAGCAACTGAAGATCAGTTACAGCTGGCTGATAAACCCTATGACAACAAGGAGACCGAGTCAGACAAAGAAAAGGATCACACATCAGTTCCTCCCACCAATGATGAAGAAGAAACTCAAATACCAACAACTAATGAACAAGATATTTAACTACCAGAACCTGAAGGAATGAGGACATGTTTAGCAACTACAGGTCAATCAACCGAGCAGAAAGAAGAAGTAGAAAAAGTTGCAAAAAGAAGAGCAACTACACTAACCAAGAAATACATCAAGAGAAAGAACAAGAAAGCAGTTGAACCACCCAAGAAAAAGAGGAAATACATAAGGAGTAAGGAAAACATAGAGGAGACTGACACTGAAAATGACCCTAATCAATTTAAGCTAGTTCATAATAGGGATAACCATAGAAGAAATAATTGAAGATATTATTGAGAATGGAAATCTTAATGATCCAGGCATAGGCAAATTCAACAACATGTCAATTGATGACAAGACAAAGATAGAACATGCTATTGTTCAAATGATGATCAAGTTCAAAAGAGTACCGATGGAATTTTCATGTCAACTGTTGAAGGAACTTGATGACAAAATAAGTGAAAGATGGGCTATTGCTCTAGACACAAAGAAAAGAAAAAGAGAACGCTCTCTAGGTCATGCAGCCACACACTTTAGCTATGTTGAGGTAAGTGAATACATGACAAGGTATCAGCCTAGATTTTTAGTCAAGAATAGAGCTATGTAGATTATGGATGAGAATGTAGATGATATGGATGTCGTATGTGACTCCCTATGGACATCAATTTTGAAAGCAAAAGAGAAAGCTGAACAGGAAGCATTCCTAAAACTGTCTAAAAAGAGACACAATTCAAAAGGTAAAAGTATTTTCATTGATGATAATAAAGGCAAGAAAATAAAAGACACTAGTATATCAATTACCGAGGTAATTGATATCACCGAGCAAAAGGAAGAAATCAAAATTTCACAGGATGCACTGGATCAAGCTAAGATCCACTTGCAAAAGAAAACTGATGATGATGCACTCATTGAGGACATCACTAATGGTTATCATGATGATAAGGATGATCAAGATGTAACAATTACACAATACAAAGATGAAGCATTAAACACTGACAATGTCTGTACATCTCTACCAGGTGAACTACCTATACTTGCAGAGGCCGTTGAAATAATTTCACAAGTATAACCTGATATCTCTCATCCTGAGCCAACCAAAGATACAAGTGAGATTCAAGCACCTGAGCAACCTACAAATACAAATGAGCCTCTCAAACTAGAGGCATAGTCTATAGAACAGAAGGAACCTGAAGTAACCAAGTCAACCGAGGTGAACCAACCTAACACTACCACTAAGACTCCCACTCAATCTACTGAGGAGCAGAAGAAGGATGATATAGTGTTAACTGGTAAGCATACTCTGAGGAGTGAATAAAAAGCTATTGTTGTAAGTGAAAAGAAGTCACCTCTAGCCCCGAAGAAGAAAAAGAAGAAAGCCAAAGGGCTGGTCACCATTGATGAAGTTATCGTTATATCTAAATGTGACCCAAGAACTCTAAGCCCCAAGGAACTAAGTCAATATGGGAAATTATGTTTGAGGAAAGAAGAACAAGAAAAATTGAGGCAAGAACAAAAAGGTAAATAAGTGTTAAATGATGTAATGGATATTCCACAAAAGATATTACTGGAAACAAACATTGATGAGAATACTCCCATTTTAGATCAACTTGCCAACCTCACCGACAAAATCAATGCCCCTGATATAGATATAGACAAAAGAATAGAAGAACAGGCAAAGTCAAAGATTCAACACAAATTGGTAGAAAGGATTAGCACTAAAGTGGCACTGAACAAGGTGAAATTAGCTGAGGTCATTACCGAGGTAAAATCTATCACCTAGATAATTTGTCAACTACTAATAAAGCTTTGTACTATAGACACCTTCACTGTAGAAATCAATGAAAAGATAAAAGGTTTAGAAGAAGAAATCAAGTTGAGTACACAACCAACTATCATCGAGCCAACTACTTTCTTAAAGCACATTAATCGAGTTCAGGAACTCCGATGGCTGATAGCAGACTTAAGGAAACAGGAAGCGCACATCACCCATCAGGTTACAGAGTTACAAAAAGATCTCACTCCTTAACTAAAGATTTTTGAAGCACATAGTGTCGAAGCTGAGAAACTTGTGGCAACACCAAAGATTTTGGTGTTGGAAAATATCTTTGACATGCATGCACAAGTCGGTCTTGAGAAAATTGCTCTTACCAACTTGAAAGAGGAATGGGAAAACCTCTTGGATTCTATGAAGAAAACCCATCAGAACATTTTTGATAAGATGTAAATATACATTACCTATTTTTTTGGGTATTTGGCATTATTATCAAAAAGGGGGAAAACATGTATATACCAAATAATATATTTTTGATATGTATATTACATAATACCGGGAGCATGCACTGAGGGGGAGTACTTTTGTACTTAGAAGTTTTTATAGTGGTTATGTATATAGAAGAGATATAAGGGATATATAGAAACATTTTGTCTAGATACATTATGAAGTTTTGATACTAATGCCAAAGGGGGAGATTGGTAATCTCTATTGAGCATTTTAGGTTGTCATTAGTATCAAAGGACAATAAACAAGTCGGTCGATTATTTACATTGCGACAGTCGATAACTAGAAGTAAGACAAAGCAGTCGGTAAAGCCTTACACTGAGCATCACATAGTTAACTGAGCACCAGCGACACTGACACTGACAGTCAGTAAACACCAAGCATTTTAGTATACACCAAGAAGATTATATAGTGTTTACCAATGATAATAGGAAATGGCATAGTAATCAGAAATGGCACATTATTCTATGCAAATGGTTATAACAAATCGTAAAATGGTTTACCAAGATCGAGGAGCATTTATTTTAAAAGATATTCATTAAATGCAATGACTATCTTATTTGTATTAGTTGATCTAGCTTATTTTGCACCGTAGATCTTAGGGTTATAATTTTCTTTTGTAACCTAATTTTTGTTTAAGCAGCAAAATAGAACACTATATATTGTATATGTTTGCACCATTTTAAAAAGGTTGTTGAACTAATATATATGAATCACAGAGCACTAGAAGAAATTGTCTATCTTTAAGACAATCAGTTTACAGAGCAGAACAGAGTACAGAGGTTTTCAGATTGAGCAGAATCATATAAGGAAACCAAGTAGATTAGAGAAGAGAACCATCACAAATAAGGTGATATTTTGATAAGAACTTATAGATCTATTTTCAGACAATTAAGTTGTCAACTAGCAGATAATTTACCTATAACTTTCTGATAATTGTGATAGAGTTTTGATAAATCTCTTAAAAGAGTAGACTTAACAGTCTTTGTATAAATCTCTTAACTGAGTACACACTTCATATAGTGTTGTTAAATCCTAGAACTAGGTAGATCTAGCTAATCTAATATGTTACTCCTAATAGGGTAAGATCACCAGAAGTGATCAAAACTTGTAGCCTTAATAGGCAAAACTTTTCTATCTGCAGTAGTGAAGAATTTGTGGGTGTCATCCCCACCATGATTTTTACCTTCTAACAAGGGTTTCTGCGTTACGAAAATATTTGTGTTATGTGATTGTCATATTGATTTCATATTGTTTACTTTCTTAAGTTAACTAGATGATTGATTTATGCAATTAGATTCAAGTTATAGATCAGAAAGGTTTTGCAACTAAAGTTTTGAAGGCACTGATTCACCCCTCCCCTCGCAGTACCTATCTCTTCTAATTCCAACACTAGGGACAATGGTCAAGAAGCTAAATGAAGAAAATAAATAATTAAAAGAACAACTTGAAGAGTTTGATGATAAGATGACTAATAATCAAGAAGTCTATGATGAACAGGTCAAAGAGAACCTTCAACTGAATGAAGAATTGAGGCAAGCAAACATGGAAATATTAGAACTAAGAAACAACAAGGAAAGCATGGAATCTAAATTGAAAGAGGCTAAGAATCATATTGACAAATTACACACCAATTTTGATTTGATAGAATCTCAGTTGTATGCAAGAAGAGACAAAGGAGACACTAGCTGTATTGGATATAATGAAGCACAAAATCAGATTGACAACATGCAAGCAAGAAAGGATACACAAAAAGACTCTATTGATACTAAGAAGATTGAAGATCAAACCAAAGATAATGGTGGACCACCTAAGAATGAGTGCAAGCAAGTAGAACGCACTTGTTTTGCATGTAACAAGCATGGACACATTGCGAGGAACTTACAGAGGTAAGACCTTTTAATGGTTACTATTATTCATGCAATAAATTTGGTCATAGAGCTATGAATTGCAAGACTGGTAAGAAGAATAGGATTCAGCATGATCAAAGAAATCAAAATCAGACAAATGTAAGAAGTTCTCAGAATGTTACATGTCAGATATGTCACTATAATGGTCACTCAGCAAGACAATGTAAAATGGCTACTCATGTCAAGGTGCCAAGGAATATAAGACCTTCAGTAATTTGTCACTCTTGTAACAAGGCTGGACATATCTCAAAGTTTTTTAGATCAAGGACGCAAGGTTAGGAAAGCCCTAAAAAGGTCAAAGAACCAGTTTTGGATCCTGAAGGAGAAGTCAAGTTTGTGAAAGCCTCAAAGGATGTGAGCTTGATTTGGTCAAAAGGAAAGAAGCACAAAGTTGATGAGAATGTATTGGATGCATCCACAATGGACGCACCCTCTACATCTAGATAAATGGTGCTCAGGGTCATAGGGGGAGATAATTTAGCTCTAGACCCCTGCATGGCTGGTATACTCACTCTCAGAGTATGCACCTTTGAACTTAAGCTTTTGGAGTATAAAGGAACCTCTGTGCAAGAGCGCACATACTGATTGTTAGCAGAACTCAAGTTGGAAATTTTTAAGTGAAAGTCGGGTTTACGTGGAAAGCATTAATGGTGGAATTTTCACTTTAAGTACACAAAAATTTGTTTGATTACTCATTGCATTCAAATTTAGAGTGATTGAAGAGCAGAAAGAGACTTAGAAGTTATTGTGAAGACTTGGAGATTGATCTATCAATGATTAGCAGCACAATTGATCGGTTATAGAAACCCTAGCTCGTTGTGCCAATTTAGAAGTCTTCGGATTATCTTAGTGAACACTTGGAAGCGATAAATCAAGTAAGTGATGGCCACTCCCATAGTATTTGATGTTGCAGAAAAGAAAAGATATGTGTTTAAGAAGCATCCATTCAAGTCTACCTTGGATGATTTAGAGGGAGCATTATCTCGTATGCCTATGGGTGTTATGCATGCGGAAGACATAGGGCTTACATCTACTGTAAGAAGGAACCATTAGGATTGGACAGGTTAAGGGTGCACATGGAAACAATGTTAAAACCAGACAAAACCTTCCTGGATGAATATGTGAAGTGGAATGATCACCTCATTATAGAGTATGCTACGGCATATGAATTCTGTGAGACAGAATGGATTAAAATACTTTTGAGAAGAATTCATGATGACCTATTTTGGATACATGATGTTCCAGTCAGAATTACCAATGACCTTATATATGAGATGATAGGGCTTCCAAAGACAAGTGTCATCCTTCCAATAGGAAAGGATGTCAGGAAAATTATTGAGCAAACATGTAGGTCAAGGAGTGATAGGTGTGGAATGACAATTGAGCCTATTGAGTAAGCTAACATCAAATTGATGTCTATGATACTTGGATACAAGTTTCATCACACCAGTAGGGTGAATAGTCTATCTGTGGGCACAATTCTAGCAGCCATCAGACTTGTGAAGGAAGATGGGGAGTTCAATCTTTGTGAGATCTTGCACGCACAATTGATTAACAACATTAAGGCAATCAAGCATGACAAGACCAAGATATTCAGCTTTGGGTCTTTGATCATTTACATGTACCTACATATAGTTGGGAAAGTATTAGATTCATATTTGGACAAGTCCATTCCAACCATGCCACAAATATCTTACAAGGAAACCACTAAAAGTACTTTGAGAGATTACATAATATTGGAGTTGAAGACCTTCAGGGTCAAGATGCAAATGAGCTACAAAATTCCAAAAAACATAGTTGAAAAGTACAAGGACACAATTTGTTTTATGGTTGAAATAGATACAACATGCATGGAGGCAGTAGTCTCTAGAACAAAGTGGATTCATCCACTTGGATATGAAGTAGAGGAACAAATTTTAGAAGCATATGCTCAAGTATTGTTTAGAGCTCTGATTGACCCTAACGAACCTAGATGGGGAAATTATGAGGAGAAGACAAGAGAAGTAGATGCCCAGTTAAACAGCGCAGCAACAAAAAGAAAGGTTGCTAAAGTCACCTTAGAGATATTGAGAATACATGGTGTGTCTCAAGAAGATCTTGACAAAGAAAAAAGTGTTGGAATTAGGAGAGATAGGTACTAAGAGGGGAGGGGTGAATCAGTGCCTTCAAAACTTTAGTTGCAAAAACCTTTCTGATCTATAACTGAATACTATGATAACTGATCAAAATAACTTGAATCTAATTGCATAAATCAATCATCTAGTTAACTTAAGAAATTAAACAATATGAAATCAATATGACAATCACATAACACAAGTATTTTGGTATCACAAAAACCCTTGTTAGAAGGTAAAAATTGTGGTGGGGATGACACCCATAAATTCTTCACTACTGCAGATAGAAAATGTTTCCCTGTTAAGGCTACAAGTTTTGATCACTTTTGGTGATCTTACCCTGTTAGGAGTAACATATTAGATCAGCTAGATCTACCTAGTTATAGGATTTAACAACACTATATGAAGTGTGTACTCGGTTAAGAGATTTATACAAAGACTGTTAAGTCTACTCTGTTAAGAGATTTATCAAAACTCTATCACAATTGTCAAAAAGTAATAGGTAAATTATCTTCTAGTTGACAACTCGATTATCTGAAATAGATCTATAAGTTCTTATCAAAATATCACCTTATCTATGATGGTTCTCTGCTCTGATCTACTCGGTTGCCTTGTCTGATTCTGCTCAATCTGAAAACCTCTGTACTCTGTTCTTCTTGGTAAACTGATTGTCTTGAAGATAGGCAATTTCTTCAAGTGCTCCGTGATTCATATATATTAGTTCAACAACCTTGTAAAATGGTGCAAACATATACAATATATAGTGTTCTATTTTGCCGCTTAAACAAAAATTAGGTTACAAAAGAAAATCATAACCCTAAGATCTACAGTGCAAAATAACCTAGATCAACTAATACAAATAAGATAATCATTGCATTTAATGAATATCTTTTACAATAAATGATCCTCGATCTTTGTAAACCATTTTACGATCTGTTATAACCATTTGCATAGAATAATGTGCCATTTTTTATTACTATGCCATTTACTATGATCATTGGTAAACACTATACAATCTCCTCGGTGTATACTACGATGCTTGGTGTTTACTGACCGTTGGTGTCACTGGTTCTCGGTTAACTATGTGATGCTCAGTGTAAGGCTTTACCGACTGCTCTGTCTTACTTCTAGTTACCGACTGTCTCAATGTAATTAATTGACTGACCTGTTTACTATCCTTTGATACTAATGACAACCTAAAATGCTCAATAGAGATTAATAATCTCCCCCTTTGGCATTAGTATCAAAACTTCATAATGTATATAGACAAAATGTTTCTATATAACCCTTATATCTCCACTATATAGATATCCACTACAAAAACTTCTAAGTACAAAAGTACTCCCCCTCGGTGCATGCTCCCGGTATTATGTAATATACATATCAAAAATATATTGGCATATACATGTTTTCCCCCTTTTTGATAATAATGCCAAATACCAAAAAAATATGTAATGTATACTTACATCTTATCCAAAATGTGCTGATGGGTTTTCTTCACAGACTCCAAGAGGTTTTCCCATTCCTCTTTCAAGTTGGTAAGAGCAATTTGCTCAAGAATGACTTGTGCATGCATGTCAAAGATATTTTCCAACACCGAAATCTTTGGTGTTGCCACAACTTGCTCAGCTTTGACAGTATGTGTTTCAAAAATCTTCAGGCAAGGAGTGAGTTCTTTCTGTAACTCTGTGACCTGATCGGTGATGTGCGCTTCCTGTTTCCTTAAGTCTGCTATCAGCTGCCAGATTTCCTGAACTTGGTTAATGTGCTTTAAGAAAGAAGCTAGCTCAACGATAGCTACTTGTGTACTCAAGTTGATTTCTTCTTCTAAACCTTTTATCTTTTCACTGATTTCTACAATGAAGGTGTTTCTAGTACAAATCTTTATTAGTAGTTGACAGATTATCTGGGTGATAGATTTTACCTCGGTAATGACCTTAGATAATTTCACCTTATTCAGTGCCACTTTAGTGCTAATCTTTTCTACCAATTTGTTTTGAATCTTTGACTCTGCCTGTTCTTCTATTCTTTTGTCTGTATCTATATCAGGGGCATCAATTTTGTCAGTGACATTGGAAAGTTGATCTAGAATGGGAGTATTCTCATAAATGTTTATTTCCAGTACTATCTATTGTCGAATATCCCTTACATCATTTAGCACTTCTTTACATTTTTGTTCTTGCCTAAAATTTTCTTGTGCCGCTTTCCTCGAACATAACTCCCCATACCAACTTACTTCCTTGGGGCTTAGAGTTCTTGGGTCACATTCGGGTATAATGATAACTTCATCAATGGTGACCAGCCCTTTAGCTTTCTTCTTTTTCTTCTTCGAGGCTAGAGGTGACTTCTTTTCACTTACAACAATAGCTTTTTCTTCACTCCTTGGAATATCCTTACCAGTTGACACTATATCATCCTTCTTCTGCTCCTCTATAGATTGAGTGGGAGTCTCGGTGGTAGTGTCAAATTGGTTCACCTCGGTTGACTTGTTTTCTTTAGGTTCCTTCTATTTCGTAGACTGTGCCTCTAGTTTGGCAGGCTCATTTGTATCTGCAAGTTGCTCAAGTGCTTGAATCTCAATTGTATCTTTGGTTGGCTTAGGATGAGAGACATCGGGTTGTACTTGTGAAATTATTTCAGCGGCCTCTACAAGTAAAGCTAGTTCACCCGGTAGAGATGTACACACATTGTTAGTGTTTAATGCTTCATTTTTGTATTGTGTAATTATTACATCTTTGTCATCCTTATCATCAGGATCACCATTAGTGATGTCCTTAATGAGTGCATCATCATCAATTTTCTTTTGCAAGTGGATCTTAGCTTGATTAGGTGCATCCTATGAAATTTTGATTTCTTCCTTTTGCTCGATGATATCAATTACCTCAGTCATTGATATACTGGTGTCTTCTATTTTCTTGCCTTTATTACCATCAATGAAAATACTTTTACCTTTTGAACTATGTCTCTTTTTAGATAGTTTCAGGAATGCTTCCTGTTTAGCTTTCTCTTCTGCTTTCAAAATTGATGTCCATAGGGAGTCACATACGACATCCATATCATCTACATTCTCATCCATAATCTGCATAGCTCTATTCTTAACTGAAAATCTAGGCTGATACCTTGTCATGTATTCACTTACCTCAGCATAGCTAAAGTGTGTGGCTGCATAGCCTAGAGAGCGTTCTCTTTTTCTTTTCTCTATGTCTAGAGCAATAGCCCATCTTTCACTTATTTTGTCATCAAGTTCCTTCGGCAGTTGACATGCAAATTCCATCGATACTTTTTTGAACTTGATCATCGTTTGAACAATAGCATGTTCTATCTTTGTCTTGTCATCAATTGACATGTTGTTAAATTTTCCTATGCCTAGATCATTAAGATTTCCATTCTCAATAATATCTTCAATTATTTCTTCTATGGTACTATCCCTGTTACAAACTAGCTTAAATTGATTAGGTTCATTTTCAATGTCACTCTCCTCTATGTCTTCCTTAGTCCTTATGTATTTCCTCTTTTTCTTTGATGGTTTAGTTGCTTTCTTGTTCTTTCTCTTGATGTATTTCTTCGTCAGTGTAACTGCTCTTCTTTTTGCAACTTTTTTTTCTTCTTCTTTCTACTCGGTTTATTGAGCTGCAGTTGTTGAACGTGTCCTCATTCCTTCAGGTTCTGGTAGCTGAATATCTTGTTCATCAGTTGTTGGTAGTTGAGATTCTTCTTCATCATTGGTGGGAGGAACTGATGTGTTGTCCTTTTGTTTTTCTAACTCGGTCTCCTCGTTGTCATAGGTTTTATCAGCCAGCTGTAACTGATCTTCAGTTGCTTCATCAACTGGTGACTCCTTATGTGAGTCAGATGTAGTTCCATATCTTGCTGAGAGATCCTTTTTCATTTTCTTTGCCCTTCTTGACATTTTACCAATCTCAATGTCCATTGTGATTCTAGACTTAGCTTCCTCATACACTCCAAACCTACTGGCAGTGATGTCAATCGACAATGCTAGCAATGCAGTGATAGATTTCAGAGTGAAATCATGATTCATTTCATAACCCATTGGTGCTAGCCATTTTGTTCTCCGTTCTACTGCCTTTATCATTGAGTGGTCTGTGCTTACCACAAAGCATATGTCATCTTCAAATTTGCTCACTATTTCTTTTGGAATTCTGCTTCTTTGTTGCATTCTTGTTTGAAATTCCTTGAAATATGCATGGAACTCCTTGTTCACATTGTCTCCTAGACTTCTCATCATATCACCGATTTACACAGTTATCGATCTATTTGATTGCCAGTTAACTTTTCCAATACCTAGTACATATTTTTGAAAATAGAGGAATGTACAGACAAGCAGTGATCTGTACTTACATGTATTGGAATTCTTTGCTTTTATTGTCTTCATGTTGTCATGCAGTTGGCGTAGTAGTAGCTTGGCAAGATCAACCTGGTGATCTTTCTTCACAATTTTTTAAGCCATGTCCACGGTGCTATAGGGTACACTATTCGGTCTTCTTGATTGAAATATCTTGTACCTGATGACATGAGCTGCAAATCTTACCACTGGATCTTTGATAGTTGAAATCTTTAGTGCCCTACCATCCCATTGAGCTCTAGTTTTCTTTTCTACGTCAGGATGAGATGAACTTCAAAATGCTTTGGCTTTGTCAGTTTTAGGGTACCCAGTAACCCTACTAATAATCTTCTTGGTGACCTCAATTGGTTTGTCTAGCCAAAATTTTCCATCATGGAATCTACTAAGCACGATTCTTATCTAGTCATTGTGAAATGATTGCGGGAAGTATGTGAAACACTGTAACCCTGACTCCTTAATCTTCTTATACTCAGATTTGATCTTACCATCCGGTCCAAAGACTTGCTGATAAGCTGCTATGGTCTCAAAGTCACATACTTCACCGATCTTGTAGTGAATGTAAGCCCTAACATCTTCTATTAACAAAAACTTATCAGGAATAATAGAGAATGCACCCATATCATTCGTTTGTCCTGTGACCTTATGATGTGATTTGAATTTCTCCTCGACAAAGTGCACCCTAACAATTAGTTCCACTTCCTCCTCAACGTTCTGTGATTTTCTTACAGTTGAAGATGATGCCATAAATTGTTTCTAGGGTTTTGGTAAGAAAATAGATAATCAGTGTTCAGTAGGTGGATGAACTTACTAGTTTTCGTCGAAGAATTGTCATCGGTTCAATCTAGTTGCTTTGAATCTATTCTAAAAATTTTTAGCTCAAAATCTTCTTTGTAAAATCTCCTTTTTTTGAAATCACAATGTAATAATGAACTCTGTTTCTGCATATATATAAGGTTTTCTGATATTCCCACTCAAACTTTGATGCATTAAATGTGTGACCTAACTTTTGGTACGGGATAGCTATCAGCTCAGTAATGTCTTTTTGCACGATTAACATAGAGTTTCTTCATCAGTTTGAACTATTGTCGGTTAACCTTGTGTAGTGATTATCGATGGGTAACCAACTCATGTTTCTCCTTTTACTGACTAGATGTCATTTGCAAACTTATAATATATAAACCATAGTGCATCTTCATTCATGCAACTTTGGTATTTGTACATAATATATAAGGAACTGTATGTAAAATGTGATCATTTGAAATGTCAGTTCCATACATACCTTTGACATCTTAGGTGGAGTTACCAATGTCACCCAATCTAGTGGATTAGGTTTCACCGATAGTGTTACTTGACTCAGCATTCTCATTAGATGCCTTCTTCCACATTGTGTTCCTTAACTTTGTAATTTTTGCAATGTTATATCCACTCTCAAATATATGGTTTTCATCAGGTGCTCGGTCTCTGCAGTTCTTTCTTACATGACCGACCTTGTGACAGTGCATACATGCCATTCTTGCATTTGTCCAGTTACTTCATTGTCCAATCCAACTCTTTCTATAATAGTTTGCTGCAATATGTCCATACTGACCACATGCAGTACAATTAGTCCATGTATTATAATCCCAAACATATGAGTTACCTTGTCTCTTTGGTTGATATGTCTTTCATTGTAGTTTCTCTTTAGGTGTCCAGACCTGCTTCATTTTCACCTTACAGTCCCTTGCAGTGTGTCCATACTTATTATAAGTATAGCATATTTTCTCCTCAGTAGTGTTATTAGCAATGTCATTCATTTTTGCTCTGCATTCATAAGCTGGATGTCCAAACTTACCACAGTAATAGCAATATCCATTGAACTTAGGAATGAAAGGAGGTTTACCTTGTGCTTTGCTTCTACACACATTAGATGTATGTCCTGGTTTTCCATAGTGGTAACATGTCAACACTTTAGGTTTTTGACTTTGATTGTTGTTAACTTCTTCAGCTTGTTGTGATGATTCTCCTTCATCGGTGTAGCCTATATCAGCTTTGCTTCTGAATCTCCTCTGATTAGTCAGAAAATCATCAATCTTTTTATAGCTATCCTCGGCTATCTTCATCATCTCATTGTGTTGCTTTTGTGTTTTTATTTCATTTCTCAATTTTTCATTATCTTCTCTAAGTGTTGCTACATCTTCAAGTCTTCTCGATAATTCTCCATTTACTCAATTCATTTCTTGATTAACTGTCATCATCTGATTTGATACTTGGAAGTGATGATCAGTGAGTCTCTGGATTTCACTTTCTTTTTCTTGAAGTTGTTATGTCATCAGTCTTCGATCTTCAATAGCCAGATTTTGATCTTGTTCAGCTTGTCTACCATTGTTCATGATTTCCACCATTCTCACCATTTGAGATTCATGACCGATTTGAAGTGCTTTCACTTGCTTGGATAGATGCTAATTCTTTTTAGATAGCTCAGAGATTATGCTTTCAGATCCATCAGAGATGCTTCTAGAGCTTGATCCAATATGATCAAATATGTCATCAATAGGTTCTTCATGATAACTTATTTCATTCTATTGAATTGCAAGGCTCTTTCTTTCAACCAGTAATTTCTTCAGTTCTTCCTTGGCTTGTTTATATTGTTCCACAAACATCTGCATTTGTATCTTCTGATTCTCAATAGTCTTGTCAAGCTTGTATCTCTCCATGACTTAGATATTTTCCCTTGAGTGGTTAAACTGTTCAACAAGAGAACTGAGCTCTAATACCAAGTGTTGTAATTAGGAGAGATAGGTACTGAGAGGGGAGGGGTGAATCAGTGCCTTCAAAACTTTAGTTGCAAAAACCTTTCTGATCTATACTGAATATTGTGATAACCGATCAAAATAACTTGAATCTAATTGCATAAATCAATCATCTAGTTAACTTAAGAAAGTAAACAATATGAAATCAATATGACAATCACATAACACAAGTATTTTGGTAACGTAGAAACCCTTGTTAGAAGGTAAAAACTGCGGTGGGGATGACACCCACAATTTCTTCACTACTACAAATAGAAAAGGTTTTCCTGTTAAGGCTACAAGTTTTGATCACTTCTGGTGATCTTACTCTATTAGGAGTAACATATTAGATCAGCTAGATCTACCTAGTTATAGGATTTAACAACACTATATGAAGTGTGTACTCGGTTAAGAGATTTATACAAAGATTGTTAAGTCTATTCTGTTAAGAGATTTATCAAAACTCTATCACAATTGTCAGAAAGTAATAGGTAAATTATCTGCTAGTTGAAAACTCAATTGTCTGAAATAGATCTATAAGTTCTTATCAAAATATCACCTTATCTATGATGGTTCTCTGCTCTGATCTACTCGGTTGCCTTGTCTAATTCTGCTGAATCTGAAAACCTTTGTACTTTGTTCTGCTTAGTAAACTGATTGTCTTGAAGATAGGCAATTTCTTCAAGTTCTCCATGATTCATATATATTAGTTCAACAACCTTATAAAATGGTGCGAACATATACAATATATAGTGTTTTGTTTTGCTGCTTAAACAAAAATTAGGTTACAAAAGAAAATCATAACCCTAAGATCTATAGTGTAAAATAACCTAGATCAACTAATACAAATAAGATAACCATTGCATTTAATGAATATATTTTACAATAAATGCTCCTCGATCTTGGTAAACCATTTTATGATCTATTATAACCATTTGCATAGAATAATGTGCCATTTTTTATTACTATGCCATTTACTATGATCATCGGTAAACACTGTATAATCTGCTCATTGTATACTATGATGCTTGGTGTTTACTAACCGTCGGTGTCGCTGGTGCTCAGTTAACTGTGTGATGCTCGGTGGAAGGCTTTACCGACTACTCTTTCTTACTTCTAGTTACCGACTATCTCAATGTAAATAATTGACTGACCTGTTTACTGTCCTTTGATACTAATGACAACCTAAAATGCTCAATAGAGATTAGCAAAAAGAACAAAAGATTGCTTTGGAACTAAAGAGAGCAGATGCAGAAAAGGTAGAATCACAAGATCCCAAGTTGAAGAAGGTAAAGATAGAGAAATCTGATGAATAGAATGATATAACTGATGATACTCCTTCTGCACCCAAGGAAACCATTGACCATACTACTCCTAAGTATAAGGCAATGCCAAAGAGGAAGAAAGAGTTTGCACACTCATCCATCCTTGCAAGAAAAAAGAAGTAGAAAGAACACTCAAGAACCTCCTGAAGTAAATTTCAAACCTAGTCTCAGTGTGCTAAGTGCCAGAATAATTGATGAGGGAAGAATTGATCAAGTAGAGAAGTTTTATGATAAATACAGTGAAATAGACTGTATCATCTTAAAATGGAAGCACTTCCATGATAAGAGCATTTAGCCCTCTGAGTAAGTGGTTTGGGGTCATGTTAAGTACCTTGATTGGGTCTTTTCATGTATTTGGCTTTCTCCCCGCTTTCCACTTCTTCTTTGCACTTGATTTCTTCATTCTAGGTGAAATTAGGGTTAAGGTCTTAAGGACTTTCCTAATTTTCCCTCTTCCATGGCTCTATTTTCTAGGTATCATTTAGAAAGGAGACCTCCTATTCCTTCATCACATCATTTTGAGGATTTTCTATCTATTCTTGACACTAGGTCCTATTCAGACATCAATTTCTAAGTTTCTAGCATCTCTGGGATCTCTATTGCAGAACCTGACAAAGTTAAGGTCTGAGGTCAAAGTTGACCTATGTGAATTTGGAGAAAAGATTTATGGGTTTTGTCCATCTCGACATTTCCAGTCCAGAACAATTGACAAAATCTTCAGAAAGTTCATACAGAAGCCAAAATTCAGCATTTTCCAGATCTGCCCTAATTCAAGGTTAGTATTTGCACTTCAATTATTTCAGATTTCAAGCTTGATCCAACTATAGGGAAGTATAGGATTTATTCTTTCTTTCATATTCTTCATAGATTGATTTGATTGTGTATTAACCTCTTGGTTGATCAAATTGGATCTCTCCTTTGGGAATTTGGATTTAGGAGTGAATCTTACATTTTCCCCACACACATACACAAATAGAGGTGATTCCAAATTACATCTATTCATTTTGGTGAACCCGACTAGCTTACTCTCTTTCTTTTTTGGTGTTAGATTTTCTTTTATCTTGTTAGTATTAGATTTCTCCTTTGTGATTGATCTTGTATGCTAATTAGATTTCATATTCATGCATTATGTGTTCTTAGTTTAGTTCATTTGCATTATATTGGTTTATGAGCTTTACTACCACTAGTCCTACTTATATCATTCTGGTTAGAAGAAGTCGTAGACTCATGGGTGCCTTTGAGCCTGAATCTTCTCGTTTCCTTAGGATTCCTGATGATAACTTGATTCTTCATGATTCTAATCCTACTAGGGGGAAGAACTCTTCTCACTCATCTCATGATGAGGATGATGCTTTAAGGGTTCCTCCTGAACAAGTCCAAAAACTTTCCATTGAACTTGATAAAATGGGTTATTGGCTTCTTCAAGAAAACCATGGTCAAGATTCTATTCAAGCTATAGAGGCTCTTAAGAAAGTTCTCTGTGATAGTGATCAAGGTGTTAACCTCTTGTGTGGTATTACTCATCTTGTGCATTCCAATGTTAAACCTTTAACTCAAGAGGCTCAAGATTTAGGTTTCATTGCTCCTATCACTACTGTTGAACCTCCTTCTAATCCTTTACCTAGTATTCCTATCTATACTCCTCCTTTGGTGACTATGATGGTTCCCTCTATTCCTATGAGTGTTCCTCCTATGTCCCTTCCTACATCACAACCTTCATATCATAGTGTTCCTTTCACTTATTCCACTCCGCTTCCAACTGTAGTTCCTAGTGTTCCTCCAGTTGTGTCTTCTATTCCTGCAACTTCTTATACTTTACCTAGTGTGTCTAATGTTGTTACTCCTCCTATTTCCTCTAATGATTCCACCATCATTAGTTTGGCTCAAACTATATCATCCTTACAACAACAACTTGCTTCCTTAACTCAAAACAAGTTTAGTATTCCTACATGTGACATGGGCAATCCTTTGTCTAGGGATATTATCCGAACTCCTGTTCCTTAGCAAGTCGATATGCCTTGTCTTAAAAATTATAATGGAAAGGGACATCCTATTCATCATCTTAAAACATTCCAAATCCTTTGTAGTGATTATGCTCATGACCATAGGATTTTAGCCAAACTATTTGCTAGAACATTTTGTGACAAGGCCTTACAATGGTTTTGTTCCTTACCTCCTTATTCAATTGATTCCTTTCCACAACATGCTAATGCCTTTATTCAACAATTTCAAAACAATATTGGCCCGCAAGTGTCTTTGACTGATTTAATGCATTGTAAACAAAGTGCTAAAGAAAATTTAACTAAATTTATTGGTAGATTTAAGCATTTGCATGCTCAAATTTCTTATCCTATTCCTGATATTGATATTCAATGTATGTTTATTTCAAATTTGCAAAAGGATATTAGAGATAAGATTTTGCTTACTAAATTTACCTCTTTTCAACAACTTTGTGCATTGCTTCATCATTATCAATTACAAGTGAGTCAATTTGAGAGCAACACTCCAATGGATCCTATTCTCGTTGATAAGAGTGATGCTGCTCCTAATCCAAATAAGTTTCAAAAATTCAACAATTATGTCAAGATAAACAAACAAGTGAATGCAGTTGCTGATCAGGTTGTTGTTGCATCTCATAATGCCACTTTTGCATCCACAGCTTTTCAATTAAATCGTACATTTACTCCTCTTTCTAAAACTTTACATGCTATTATCAATAGGTTGTTAGCTACTAATATGATTACTTTACCTCCTATTCGACCTCTTTTACCTACTACGATTGCATCTAAATCTTTTGATCAAAATTCTTTTGGTCAATATCATCGTTAGAATGGTCATGATACTAAGAGATGTTATTCTTTAAAACATAAGGTCCAAGATCTCCTTGATGCTAAAGCTTTATCTGTTGATAATCTGGATAGTAGTGGGAATCAATCTGTCTCTCCTCCTAATCAGAACCTTCAAATCTATACGAATCCTTTACCTACGCATGAAACTAATACTATTGCTCAACCATCTGCTATGGAAATTGTATATGATTCAAAGATGGATGATCTTAATCATGTTGTTAATCAAGTGGAGCATGTTGCTAAGCCTATATCTCCACCTCAACCTTCACTTCAAGTTCTATCTCAACCTCAAGATAAACCCAAACCTAAAGTAAAACCTCAACCTAAACTACGACAACAAATTAAGGATAAATGACCTCAAGAACTTTTGATTACCTTTGATGACTCTGAGATTGTTAAGGATCCTGATGGTCCCCTTTACATTGCTGCTAGGGTTGCTCAGATACCTACTTGTGGTTGTCTTGTTGATCCTACCTCCTTAGTCAATGTTATCACTGAAGAAAATCTTTTTATGAAAAGCTTACAATGCGACTTCTATGATACATCGAATGTGTGGATTCAAACTTGTAATGGTTTTATTTATCCCTCATTTTGTTCTATTACTTTACCAGTTGAACTTTTTGGAAAACTTGTGAACACTACCTTCGTTGTGGTTCCTACTTCTGATCAATTTCAAGTTAAGCTAGGTTTGCCTTGGTTGGCTGCCATGCATGTTGTTGCTTCACCTATCCATAAGTGTCTTAAGTTCATTCATGATGGCGAAGTGAAGATGATCAATCATAGTCTATATCAACCTTCTAGGCCTAGAGATTGTGCTGCTCTAGATTTCTTTTGGCCTTCCTTACCTCATTCATGTCCTCCTCACCCTGATAATCTTTTTCAATCATATCAAGCTTATAAGCATCGTAAAATTCTTCAATTAAGCATACCTCCTATGGATCTTAATCATGGTCTTTTACCTACACCTTTGATACCTCCTTCAACTATGGCTTCTTGTTCTATTAATCAAGTTCCTCCTACTAAATCTATCAAAGATCTTGTGATTGCTCCTCCTATGGTTGATAATCCTATTGATATTCCTATAGAACCTGTGAAGGATCCTGTGATTGTTCCTCCTAGTTCTCAACCTATTTCAAATAAATCAAAATGTAACTGATCTGCTACTGAATGTCGTAAAAAGCATCGTGCTCATGCTAAAGCTAAAATATCTCTACTTTCTACGGATATACTTATGCATAATATTGTTACTAATAATGATGTTCACATGCATGATTATGATGATTCTATTCATATCTTAGATCCTATTTTGATTAATTTGGATGATGAAGATACTCTTGATGATACTGATAATGTTACTGATGAATATGAGACTATTGACATTGACATTGATTTGTCGAATATGCTTTCATCTCAATTAACTCTTACACCTAGTATCGAACATAGTGATTCTCAAGAGGATCCTTGTTTGGAACTAGCTATCATTCCTACTGTGTTGGCTATAGTCCCTCTTGTGAGTTACCCACCTACCCTAAATGATATACAAAGAGATGGGGAAAGTAGACAACACACTTGAGTGGCTTGTCCTTTGTGGTAGCTTTGTTGTGTGTTTTCCTATTGTACTGTGCTTCTCCCGTAATGTGATTGCTAAATGTTGTTACATTCTTTTATACGATCCTTGTTACTCAGTTGGTACAAGGTGATGAAGGAATCGAAGCTATTGTTCAAATTCTTCTATATGTATCTCTACTCTTCTATGCATTGTTCAATGTTATGTTGTAACTGTGCTATTGTTTGTAAATGTTTCCTTGTGTAATCTGCTTGGATTCGAGATATGGTAGCACTAAATCTTTTTGGTCTCCATGTCATGGTCCAAAAAGATTCTTCTTTATATATCTTATGTGATCTTTCCTCCTTTGTGATTGTAGTTCTACTTCCTTTGGGGAA
Source organism: Chamaecyparis obtusa (assembly GCA_027943335.1). Classification (NCBI taxonomy): domain Eukaryota; kingdom Viridiplantae; phylum Streptophyta; class Pinopsida; order Cupressales; family Cupressaceae; genus Chamaecyparis; species Chamaecyparis obtusa. The sequence continues at coordinate 209,962 of BSBK01002047.1, read as the reverse complement.
TGATGTCAATTCATTTGCAAATAATATCATATATATATTATCTTATAATCATATTGACCCCATGGTAGGTAGATCCCTTCCATGTTCTCTGTATGTTTCTATGATATTTCCCTTGATTTGTCTTCATCTGGGGGCATCTCGACATGGAAATTTAATCAGTGGAGTTGTTTATGTTTCAGTTAAAGTCATTGCTCCTGTTAAAGTGTCAGCAATGACTTTAACGTGGGGGCATATGCTCTGCTCACTTATTACACACACGTACTTATGAAAAATTCAAAACATGCTAAATCTTCTAAAGGTAATGCACATAAGTTGCTAAATCCTGAGGAAGACACGCACTTTAAATTTAATTTTCAATCTTTCTTTTTGGATTAAGAACTAATCCTTAAAGTATGAATTTATATTAGGATCTCTTGATCCCTCTAGTTTCAAATAAACATATATTGTGATCCCTTAAGGTTGGATGTGTCCTTAAGACTGGATCTCTTTTGTTTTTTATTTATTCTTATGGAATAGAATATTCCTAAGGCTAAATCCTTGATGGGTTGACTAGTGAGTAGCCACATTCACTAGGCAGTTCAATTCCATCTTTCCAGTTGCACCTTTTTCCTGTGTGGTTCACAATGGGACATAAGTTCTCATTGGGTGAGGTAATCACAATTTTTTTTTTTCTCTTTAGAGATGTCTCTCTTATTTGTGATTTAAGAGTCGATGAAGACTTGAGTCCCTAGGGGCTTGGGATTTCTCTTTGTCCCTTATATTATGATAAGATTATCTTGTTATTTTTATCTCCTTTACCAAGAGTTTGCATCGAGTCCATACTCTTGCTAAAGTGGAGGCTTAATGTATCATCTTAAAATGGAAGCACTTCCATGATAAGAGCATTTAGCCTTTCGAGTAAGTGGTTTGGGGTCATGTTAAGCACCTTAATTGGGTCTTTGTATGTATTTGGCTTTCTCCCCACTTTCCACTTCTCCGCACTTGATTTATTCATTCTAAGTGAAATTAGGGTTAAGGTCTTAACAACTTTCTTGATTTTCCCTCTTCCATAGCTCTATTTTCTAGGTAGGGTTCAAAAATGAGACCTCCTAGTCCTTCATCGCATCATTCTGAGGATTTTCTATCTATTCTTGACACTGGGTCCTATTCAGACATCAATTTCTAAGTTTCTAGCATCTCTGGGATCTCTGTTGTAGAACCTGACAAAGTTAAGGTCTAAGGTCAAAGTCGACCTATGTGAATTTGGAGAAAAGATTTTTGGGTTTTGTCCACCTTGACATTTCCAGTCTAGAACAAGTGACAGAATCTTCAGAAAGTTCATACAGAAGCCAGAATTCAGCATTTTCCAGATCTGCCCTAATTCAAGGTTAGTATTTGCACTTCAATTATTTTAGATTTCAAGCTTGATCCAACTATAGTGAAGTATAGGATTTATTCTTTCTTTCATATTCTTCATATATTGATTCGATCATGTATTAACCTCTTGGTTGATCAAATTGGATCTCTCCTTTGGGAATTTGGATTTAGGAGTGAATCTTACATTTTCCCCACACACATACACAAATAGATGTGATTCAAAATTACATCTATTCATAGACAAATCAGAGATTCATAGCATGATCATAAAGCACGTGATCAAGTTCAAAAGGATAGTCTTGGAACTAAAAGCAATGATCCCCGACAATGTATGGAATATCCTAGAATTCCAAAAGAGATAAGCTATTGAAGAAGATCCGCGGATAAGGGAAAAGATCTTAGATGAAACTCTTCCTATATGTGAGCTAGAAGAAAAGAAGTTGTTAGATCTAGTGAAGCCTCACCTCAAAACCAAGACAAGAACTCTGAATATAATGGATAAAAACTATGAATTAGTTGCTAAGGAAACAAAGAAGGCCTTTGAGAAGGTATTCTTAGAGCAGCACATGAAAACTAATTTTGCGCCCATCACTCAAGCACCTAGTGAGAAAGACAACACAACAAAGACCACCAATATACCATTTATAGGTCCTCGGGATTTAGCACCTGCAGTAGAAACTCAAATAGAGGCAGATAAGTCTACACCCTTGACCGATACACAAAAAGATGATACAATCTTCATTGACAATGTAGAGATTGCAATGGAGGCCATAGATAGTGACTTGGATAAGTTTGAGGAATATTTTTTGAGCACACAAGAAGCTAAAATGATATACAGTGACACACCTCCCACTCATCAAGAAGAGGTATTGATACAAAATATAACAGATGAGAAAGAAGAAGAAAAGATGGAAGAAAAAGAAAAAATAGAAAAAGAAGAAGAAAAGAAAGAAATTGAAAAAGAAAAGAATAATGAACCATCAGTTGAACTAGTCAAGGTAAAACAAGAAGTGATGGATAGCACTCCCATCACTCCCTCTACAACATTATTGTCAAGGTTGACACTTGACACATCCAGTTTGGACTCATGGAGAGAAGATGACCTAATTAAGTTCAGCATCTTAGCCATGTAGAAATCCAAAGAAAAGAAATTGATGAGGAATGCCCTCCTGGTAGAATCAATAAAAATCTTGAACAGTCTGTTGCCAGAGGACAAGAAAGTGTCAAAGATACACTCTGTTGATGATGTGAGTACATTCATCTCACATTTCAAAAGTAATTTCTCAAGCCTTGAAGAATTTGCATCCCTAGTTGCAAAAGAAAAGTATCTAAAGAAGAGATTGAATGAATTGGTTAGCAACTTTGCACTTGACCTTAGCTCACTCAAGACTATTCAAGCATCCTTGAAAGAATTTGCAGATCAAGGAAGAAAAATCATTGTAGAATGCATGGATCAGGATAAGCTTACTAATGCCCATTTCAAGAAAATAAAAGAGGTAGAAGCTATGATTGAGAAAGTGAAGAGTTTAGTGAAAGACATCCACATATGTGAACATGTGTAATAATGTCTACCAAGGTCAGATAGAAAAAATTGAGAAGGCAGAAAAAGAGATGATAAAGTTAAGGGCTAGACAGACTCAGTTAAGGAATGCTCTTGCGCCCTCACTAGACATTATAAATCAGAACATCAAAGAGATTGATGCCACCATGATGACCTATGATAAAGTTCCTACCATAGACTTGAAGAAGATGGAGAAACTACAGTATGCACTATGTGCCCATCTCCAGATAGTAAACTCTTTGATCACATTTTGGAAGAAGGAGATCCAGAACCTAAAGATAGCATATCCAGATGTTTTCCCTCAGTAAGTATGTATAGATATAGTTTTTGTAACACCTTTGTCATTAATGTCAAAGGGGGAGTTGTGTATATAATATGGATCATAATATCTATAAGGAGATATAAGTATATGTCTAAAAGACAAAAGTTTTTTGTATTATGGATAGTTAGCAACTTGGCCATATTCCTTTGTTGCCATCAATGAAAAAGGGGGAGATTGTTGGAAAGTTGGCTATACTAATGTATATGAATTGATATAGTGTTTTCATTATGGCAACAAAGTCATCTAGTAGTTTGGAGTCAGTGCACTTGATGAGAAGATCAGAAAATGGTTAAGTGTTGAAGACTGGACAGTGTATAGAGTTCCTGCAACATAGAGCATCAGCACACATGCGTACGAAAGAATTATGGTATGCACCCTAGAAGTTAAGTTTGTTATACTATATTCATGCTTAGTCTATGAGTGCACAATCAGATATGCAAAGATGAGAAAGATATAGTCAGTTGAAGTTGCACAGCCAGTATGTGCTAGTGAAGAACAGAGAAAGCAGCCGACAGTTATCATTATGTGTTGCGACTATATTCTAATGTTGTAAAGGCTATGTGCCTATTGTAATTAGGTTTTTTACATGTATATATTTTTTATTTTAAACACTCTTAAGCTAATTCATTTGGAAGCTTTGTATGTAATAGGTTTAAGGGCCAACCTAGTTGTTTATTTTGTATGCGTGTATAAATATAAGATGCGCCCATTTTATTAAATATGGAAGTGAAGATAGAGTTGTGATAAGCAGAGAAGAAGTGTGTGAAGATAGTATAATATGTATTAGAGCTTTGCAAGAGGTCAAAGCATCAGCGCATAAAAGGAACTAATCTGACAAGCAGTGTCATAGTGATAGTTCATCCTACAGATATAGTGTGTATCTGAGATTAGAAGGTTGTAGCCTTCACCACTTGAGTAGTGAGCTCTAGGATAGTGTGTCCTCTCCCTTAACAGGGACTCTTGTAAAAGATTGCTAATCGGGTCTGACCCTTAACAAGGTCTACTATACTTAATCCATTCTAAAGCAACTCCTAACAAGGTTAAGGATCTTCTAACAAGGATCACAAAACACTAGTGCAAAATATTAGTGGGTGTCAATTCTCACCAGGGTTTTTACCTATTTGGGTTTCCCCATAACCATATTGGTGTCATGTGTTGATTTCATGTTTATGTGAATGTTTATTTCAGTTTTTAAGCATTCAAGTTCATTTTAAAGATTAAAGTAAAAAGTTAAAATACAGTGAACACTGATTCACCCCCCCCCCCCCCCCCCTCTTAGTGTTCCCATTCCTAACAAAAACTCTGCCTATAACACTGTCGAGAACACTACTAATACAAACAACTACACAACTGTCTATACTTAGAATCAACCTCTGTGTCTATGATATCATGATGATAACATATCTAAGAAATATATGTTCAAGGCTCTCTACATAATACTTCAACGCATGTTGCTTACCATATGTTTTCATCAATGACAAACATATAGTCAACACTGGCTTGCTAGCAAATCTCCAACAAATATATCCTTTGGTAATACCTTAGTGAAAATGTCTAAAATTTATTCTTTTGTAGAAACATATTCCAAATTGACTTCTTTCTCTGCAACTTTCTCTCTTGAGAAATGATACCAAATTGAAATGTGTTTGGTCATTTCATGCATCATTAGATTATTTGAAATGTGAATGTTACTTGTATTGTCACATATGATAGGAACAACATCATACATTACCTTGATATCACTAAGTGTTTACTTCATCCACATAACTTGAGTGCAACAATATGTTATAGAAATATATTCCACTTCTAAAGTAGATAAGTGTTGGTGTAATTAAATATTTCTAATTACGCTTTACCTAATCTTACTTAGGATAATGCATTGCATCATAATTTTACATTGAGACACCTAGGAGTTTGCACCTCAATTAAGAACATGGTGTAGGAGAAATTCCACTTTGGGTGTGAGATCCACCTTTAGTGCACATATCATATTATCATCCTCATCCTATGGCACATACTTTATTTCATAATGGAGGATGATCCACATTTGGTGGACATGTGATTACACATAGCATAGGTGATATCTTATCAACTCCTTATCATTCTATCTTATCACCTTTCCTAGATATAAGGAGGCCTATTATGTACATTTCATCTCAATTCATTGGATCAATTGAATCATCAATCATCACATCATCAAAACAAGTATATTCTTTTTCATATCATCTCTCTTTCATTTGTGCTATTCTTTAACCTCTAGATCTTTGGTTCAATCTTTTCTATTTGCAAATTCTTACATGGTATCAGAGCCTTTGAAGAATTTTGATTAGCCTATTTGGAGAGATCTTGGTGCAAGCATTGGAGGTCCATATCTCAGATCTAAAGACTAACATGTTGTGGAAGCATTTTGGATCAGATCTAACCTCACCATTGCATTTGGGAGGTTATTTTGATTAAAATTGACTATAAAATTGCCCATATTCGGCGAAATTCAAGACCGAAGCAAAAAAAATTGCAAATCAAGCCATACGACCCGATTTATGCCTTTGCGGTATGATTTTTCAATATATATATATATATATATTTATTTATTTAATTCTAGTTTTTTTTCAAAATTTTCTTTTCTAGAAAAATATTTTTTTAGGCTTGATACGGTCCCTATATATGTCTATAACATCAATGTGACATCATCAGTCATGAGAAGTAGTATGAACCTATCACTCTGACATTAGTTGATGTCATCAACAATCTCATCAAACAACCCAGCACAAAATAGTCCAGGCTGGGACCGCGCATGAGCCCGTGATTGAACTTGAGTTAGAGCTTGACCCCGACCCCAACCCTGACCCCGGGATCTCTTCTTTGATTTCACATTGGAGGGTTTTCATATAAAAACAAATAAAAAATCCCCACATATTGAATGTGGGACTAAAAGTCTGAGTTGCACCGCCCAAGCGGCCCACCACCGGACCTCTGCTCAACCGAAGACCCCGCTCCACTGCCTCAGCCACGCGGGCCCAGTCAACATAAATGTGGCCCACTGAGCGCAACCCACATGGCCCACACAATGTAGGCTGCATGAACTATGTTGCTACCAAGACCTATCACATCACCAGACACGCAGCTTCGGCAAGCCCAATTAGATCTGGACATGTGGCACATCTACCACATCAACATCCTTGCCACGTCACCCAAACATGTCAACTAATACAAACTACCATGTAGCACACCACCTCAATAGTGACATCATCTACCATGTAACCATATGGACATTGCCACATCAGCCAAGGGGTTGGATTTTTGTTACGTCATGTGACTACAAGCCTAAATTTGATGGCCATCTAGCCGTCAAAATAGGGTTGACAGGATTTTGTAGTAACATCTGTACGAATGACAAATTTAACATAGAAAATTACTGATGTCATCAGGGGTTTGAAAATTTTTGCCTTCACCATTGGATTTTTCTGATATTTGCAGTCTAACTTCAAAGGGCCATATCTTGCTCAATTTTGCTCCTTTTTTTGAGAATTTTTTTTTATCTGGGGTAGAATTTTGTGAAGATTCTAGTGGTGGTATTATTTTTGCAATTTGGTGGCCATGTTAATCAGAAATTGTAGATTTTCATGATTGTTCCTATATGTTCCTCATTTTTGCAACTTCTAGGGCTTCATTTGAGCACATACAATAACATTTTGAGGTGAATTTTTTTCTTGAAAGTGCATGATTTTTTGTCTACTTTCTAGTTTTGCAATTAGATTTTAGTAATTTAGGGTGAAAATATCACTTTCATAAATAGGTTATTTTGGGACTATATTTGCACTTGGTTAATCCTTGGATTTCAATTTTCTAATTTGCATCAGTCATTTGAAGGGGCTATCAGTAGTTATCAATCATTATTTGGTTGCATTGTAGATAGTTCAAAGGTCAAAATCCTCACTCCATATAACTACCATTAATGGAAAGAATCTTTATGTGATCACTTGTTTAGCATTGGATTTCTTAGAATGACTCTTGGGTAGGATCAAGAACCAACTACAAGCATTGTAGAAAGGATAAAATAGTTTGATCGAAGGGATAAAGTGCTTAGCTCTCTTAGATCATCCATCTATCGCTATTTTATCTTTCATATTGCATCTTGATCACATCCTCATGATGCTTGGATCATATTGGAAGGACTCTTTGGTAAACCTGATAGAATGAAAAAATTTAGATTAGAGAATGAGCTCATAGATCTAAATCCTAGTGATTTTGACAATATTCAAGACTTTCTCTAAGTTCAATTCTATTAGATTGGAGCTTTCTACTTGTGGCATTACTAAAGGGGATTAACAATTTATCTTTTCTATTCTTTCCAAGCTAGGTCCTGAATATTCAATCTTTGTTTCTACTTTCTATGCTGCTATGGATTCTCTTGGCAGTGCATACAAATTTCCTTCTCTTGATGAATTTGCAGCTCAACTCACAAGGGAACAAGAAAAGTTGGCACACATGGGTCAATTGAAGCCTTCCACACATCATGCATTGATTGAGAATGAATCTACTTCAATGGCTTATAATGGAAAACAAAATAAGTAACATAAGGATCCTAAGCCTCATGACAAAGGTAATGAATCTCCTTCACATAATACTTCTGAATCCAAGTCCTCTTCAAGAGAGGAATCATCTAGAAGAAAGAGGGATAAATGTACATATTGTAAAAAGATAGGACATGATGAACATAAGTTTTTTCACAAGAAGATTTATGACCTAACTCACATTATTGAAAAGCACAATATTAATTTTTCCTCATCAGTGTCTGCTCCTTCTACATATTTGGTAGCTTCTACATCTCTGAGATCATCCAAAGATAAAGGTAAATGAAAAGAAATTTTGGCTTCCACACATCTTGAGCAAGGTAAATGGCTTCTTGATTCAGGTGCATCACATCAAATGGTCACATCAAATGGAATCTTCTATGGATATGTTTTCTTCTATTGCACCTTTTAATTCTCCTAATATCTTGATGGGTAACAACACATAAATGAGAGTTTGTGGGAAACATTCTATTCCTATGGGAGAGGGGATATTTAATGATGTTCTTTGTGTACCATTCTTGACCACTAATCTCCTTTCTATTTACCAAATTACTCATGGGGCTAAAGGTAAAATTGTTGAGTTTACTCTTGATTATGTCTACATTAGGGACATGGAGACTAGAGATGTCATAGCTATGGGATTTGTTGATCATACATCACGCTTGTATTCCTTTTCATATTTTTTTGATGATGATATTCATAATGTACACATCCCTTTACCAAGGGATAATTATGTATGTGAGGATAAATTTGGACACTTGAATCATTTTTTTGTTGACACAAGTGTTGAGATTCCTACTCCTCCACCTCCCACTTCTTCAGATATGGGCTCTACTATTCAACAAGATGATCATAGTTCTTTAGATCTTGCAAAATCTGATGACTACTTGGATGCATCTTCAACATTTTTTTTTGATTCTCATGATGCATATTTGGTAGACATACAAGAGGGGGTTTCTCTTCTGTTTGATTATAGCATCATAGTTGGAGATACTTCTTCACCTTCTTTGGAGATTGGTATTCTTGATTCTTCTTCTTCACTTGATTTGTCACATGATGTGAAAGATTCTTTGAGATTGGAGAGACCTATTTAGTCTTTAGAGATTCATGCATGGAGACATTTATCTTCTTTCTCCTTCCATTTGCACATGGATTAGCTTCTTCATCATTTGATGTATCTATTTATTCCTAAGGGGAGACATGTTTCTTGTAGGCATTGGCTTATCTTTTTTTTGTAGGTTCTCTTCATCAACATGGGAGCTTCTTCATTATGAGGGGGATATCATGTCTCCAACTATCCTTATTATGGGGGGATATTTCTTTATATATACATTATGTATGTAGTTCTTGGGGGGTCTTGAGTACTCCATCCATCCATGCATCTTGTTTTTTCTTCTCTCTTTTTAGGGGAGGGTTTTTCCCATGAGGTTTTCCTTGTTTCTCCACTTTATGAGATTTTTGCATTTCATGTATTGTATTGCATATTGTACATGGGTACCTAACATGGCTTAGTAGCTGAGACCCATCTTGCATTGTGAATTTAAGTGCATTTCCTTAAGTTTCACTAAAGGTGGGTGTTGGTGTAATTAAATATTACTAATTACACTTTACTTAATCTTACTTAGGATAATGCATTGCATACTAGTTTTTCATTAAGACACATAGGAGTCTTCACTTCAATTCAGCACATGGTGTAGGATAAATTACACTTTAGGTGTGAGATCCACCTTTATTTCACATATCACATTATCATCATCATCCTATAGCACATACTTTATTTCATAATGGAGGATGATCTACATTTGGTGGACATGTGATTACACCTAGCATAGGTGATAGCTTATCAACTCCTTATCATTCTCTCTTATCATCTTTCCTATACAAGGAGGCCTATTATGTACATTTCATCTCAATTAATTGGATCAATTCAATCATCAATCATTGCATCATCAATACAAGTCTATTCTTGTTCATATCATCTCTCTTGCATTTGTGTTATTCTTTAACCTCTAGATCCTTGGTTCAATCTTTTCTATTTACAAATTCTTACAATAAGGATATTGATTCATGTTTCTTACTTAGCTAAGAGACCAGTTTGTTTCCCAAAAATAATAATCCTCCACTTGTACCTTTTCTATCATCAATACTTCCAACCCAATCAACATTTATGTAATCTCTAAGCTTAAAGTATTCATCCTTATTATGCCATAAACTATAATCTTGAGTGCCCTTAAAATGCCTGAAATTCCTCTTTACTACCTTAATATTGTAATGTGTGAGCTATTGGTCTCCTAATGCAATATAGTGCTTGGGTTTGTGACATGGATTAACCACCTCCTGTGGATTCTATAAGTCTAGTGGTTGTATCAGGCATTGACAATTTGATCTTTTGGTGCAATAGAAATCACACTTGTAATAAGTAGTATCAGATCTTGGTCATTGATTCAAACCCTTTTCTTGTGCTAGGGGGATTTTTTCAAGGTGTTCTCCCTTGGTCTCCTTGTGTGGTACAATTCTAGGGTTTGTAATGTGGCTTAACTAATTCTTGTGGTTCTATAAGTCTATTGGTTGTATCGAGCATTGACAGGTTGATCTTTTGGTGAAATGACAACCGCACTTGTAACACTAAACATGTAATTCCTTTGGATTAGCCTAAAATATTACAACCAAATAGAAAATTATCATAATGTCTTGTGTAGAAGTAATCAACTCTTTAAAAATCAATCATAGGAGGGATTTTTATACTTAACTACTTCAATACTAGATAGCATGCATGAATTCTTCCAATCCTATACAATTTCATGATAAGGAAGTGAAGAGAATATTCATTTATTTGAAAGGAACTTTGGGTTTTGGATTATGGTACAAAAGAAACAATAATTTCTATTTGAAATTTTTTACAAATATTGATTGGGTTCGATGCATTGGATTAGTACTAGAAAGTTAGGTATTGAGAGGGGAGGGGTGAATCAGTACTACAAGAAATTTTATCAACCTTTTGTTAACTTGATTTTTATTGATGTCATATATTCTAATCATTTACTAAATTGAAAACTTTTCATGTAACATCATAAAACATAGAAATCAAAACATGAAAACATAACTCATAACTCAATAATTTTTGGTCTCACAGAAACCCATGGTCAGAGGGAAAAATTGTAGTGGAGATGGTACCCACAATCCTTCACTACTGTAGAAAAAAGGGTTCTCGATTAGAGATACAATGTTTTGATACTTCTGATAGCTTACCCTGTTAGGATTATAAAAGACTTATATAGTCTACCTTGTTAAAGGATTTTACAATCTCTAAAATAAGAGATGTACCATATTAAAGACTTTACAAAATAAGACCTATTAGGGCCTGCCCAATGGTGGGAGTTTACAATTCTAAATACAATATAAATCAGTACTAAATATGTCTATAATAATGTATCAACAAATATTTTTCAGACTCATTGTGCTCAATAACATCTTTACCTCATTATGTACTTTAGTTCCTTTCACTCAAAATTTAGCTTCAGTACTCAGTAGTCTTAAATCTGATTCACATTCTCATTTCTGCTTTGTACTTAGTAGATTCAATAGATTTTCATCACCATCACATCAATAAATTTCATCTTCTTCATCATTCTCCTCTCTCTCTCCTCATTCTCTGATCTTCATACTCTATCCTTTTTATACTTGATCTAGAAGCAGTGGAAATATTCTAGATTCTTCTCCTTAAATGGTGGTAGCTTTGATCCCATTTCCAATGTATATATTCCTTTCATTTTCCATTAATGGATCTTACCTCATAATCAGGTGTAATCATATTTTTTACATTTCCAATATTTTAACAAATGGTCTCCTTAAAATCAGTAAAACATTTTTTTTCCAGTGTCTAGATTCAATGTATCTGCCATGATATTTTATGTCATCCTTTGTTACTCAGTAAAACATTTTGTTCTTTCTTGGTAACATGTTCTCTCAGCTCAGTAACTTTCATGCACTGCTTGGTGCCTCCCTTTCTCTTCTTGGTTCCTATCATTCATTTTCCTTTACTGAAATTGTCTCTTCATTTACCGACTTCTCTATTTGCTTTACCGACTAAGTCCTATGACTTCTTCTTCTTTCATCAACTGACTTTGACTATCAATTATGACTTTGAAAAAACTAATGACAAAAAAATAACTCTTTAGGAGTATCAATCTCCCTGTTTGGCATTAGTTTGGCATCTTTGTTAAAAGCTCAAAGTCATCAAAAAAATTTCCTTATTCAATTTTTTCTCAAAATTATGACCATGTAAAAATTGTAAACTTGGTATGAACTTGTCACTTATAACTCTTATAACTCATTATAACTCCCCTTGTGATAATAATTCCTATACTATACAATACCTCTCTCTCTCTCTCTCTCTCTCTCTCTCTCTCTCTCTCTCTCTCTCTATATATATATATATATATATATATATATATATATATATATATATATATATATATATATATATATATACACACACACACACACACACACACACGTGTGTGTGTGTGTGTGTGTGTGTGTGTGTGTGTGTGTGTGTGTGTGTGTGTGTGTGTGTATGTATGTATGTATGTATGTATACCAAAATTACTTACTTTGATCAGGTGGTTGGATCTTATCAAAAATATGTTTATACCTCTTCTTTGCATCATCTATTGATGTATCTCGGGTTTCCTTCAATGTTTTCAATACAATAATTTGTTCACCAATATTTTTTTCTAATCCAATCATGCTATCCATTGCACTTGTGTCGGGGGTATTGACCAATTCCTTGGCCTAGTGTAGATTCTTCTACAATGATTCAACTTGGGGAATCAAAAGTGCTTGTAGCTCAAGAAGTTCCATTCTTATCTTGTCTTCTTCTCTTCTAAGTTCATGTTGCATTCCCATCAGATGTTTCAACCTCTAGTAGTAAGTTTGCAGTGATCCAGGCTTGGTTGTAACATGCATTAGCTGCTCGGTTAGCTCTTTCTCCATAGAATCTTCCTTCTTTCTAGTCTCCTCTATGAAATTTGATATTAAACAAATTTTGTGAAACAATGAAAGAATATCATGCAACTTATTTTCCAAATATGTAATTAACTCTGAAAGTGATACCTTGTCCAATGCAACATTATTTAATATATCCTCATTTATTTTATGTTCCATTTTCTTCTTGTGAACTTTCATCAGGTACTCGATGGTTTTTGTACCAGGTTCTTTAACTTGCTTCAGCAACTCCTCTAGTTGACCAAGTAGACTTCCCTTCTCATTGACATGTGGATCAAGAACAATTTCCTATAGTATATCCCTGACACTTTCTAACACATCATTCTTTTGTTTCTTTGCCAGCATTTTATCCTGGGCTACTTTCATCTTCAATAGATCTCCAAATTTAGATAATTCTTTTGGACTTAGTGAAGAAATGTCTACCTTTGGTATTATTATCGATTGGCTCAAGTTAAATTTAGTTTTCTCATGTTTTCTTTTTCTTGTCTTCTTCTTCTCAACCATAATGCTTTCACCAGTAAAATTTTTTGGGAAACGTGATACCTTCATTGCATCATATGTAGTCTTAGTTTCAATGTCTTCTATTATTTCTTCTCTTCTTTCTCATCTTTCCTTTATTATTGTTTATCCTCTTTCTTCTCTTCTTTTTTATCCTCTTTCTTCTCTTCTTCGTGTACCTTTTTCATTTTTGTAGTCTCGCTAGAGGTAACTTCCTCGATAGTCTGTTCCTTATTTGTCTCGGTTTCCTTAGGTTCCTCGGTTACTTCCTATTTAGTATCATTCTATTGTTCGGTGGACTTATCCTCTACATCTATAAGAATTTCTTTTTCAACTTCAGAAATAACTTCATCAATCTCAGAATAGTCATGTTCTTGTTGTAAAACTAGATTTTCATCCATCTTTGTTGTAGCATTATCATCATTTTCCATGTATTGTGTATCCTTATCCTCGGTATCCATCACATCTTCATCTTGTCCTATTTATTTAGTAAGGTCTTTATCTGTGATGTCTCCAATTATTACCTCATATTTTTCTTGTGTTAAATCAATAGGATCAATCTTACCTTGTTGTACCTTAGTCTCAGTTGATTGGTCTAGCAAGTATAGTTCTCTCCATTTTTCATCAGTTTCTTTCTATACTGCTTCTATTTCTCCAATCATGATCCTTAAATTTCTTCCCTTGATTAGAAATTTTCTAGAGTTATTTTGCATTGCTTCCTTAATCTATGGTACTATCAACTTATGTATAGTTAGTACTAGGGATCTTTCCCTCAATTTTTTCTCATATTTTAATGCATACTTCCATCTTGCATCAATTTTCTGATAGAGATTGTCAAGTGGTCGGTTAGAAACTTCAATAGGTATACTCTCAAATTCATCCAATGTGAAAACAAATGCATCCTCTATCTTTACCTTCTCTTCATCACTATGTGTATCATATTTAGAATTTTTTATTCCTCCAAACCCTCCATACTTCTTAATATTCTCTATAAATTCATCTAAACTTTTCAGTTTTGGGGGATGGTTCTACACAACTTTAAATTTACTCAAATCTTCAGACTCGGTTTTGTACACACTAAGATGTCCACTTCTCTAAATCATTGCTTCCAAGAGAATCCATGGATTGGAAACCTTGAGAGATTGATTTAGAGATCCCTAGGCATGGAGTGCAAGGGTTTTAAGAATGCTCTCAGCTAGAGCTATTAAGTCAATAACCTTGCTAGTAAACCATGCAATGGGAGATTCAAATGAAGACAATGGCAAGAATGCCAATATCCTCAAGAATCAATATGAGAATGCAAATGCAAGCTAGATTAAGATGAATATGCAAGCTAAACCATGGAAATGAAAGAACAAGTATTACAAAGCCTCCTAGTTAAGCTAGATGAAGTAATCTAAAGCATAAAGGAAACTAAGCTAAATATGAAGCTATGAATGCTATGATAATGTAAGAAATGAAACTATGATAACATGTAGATGCAAAAGAAAAGAATGCTCCAAATCTTCAAAAAGCTCCAAAGTGACCTAGAAAACCTGTAGCATAACATTAGCATAAAAAGTTGGGGATCTAGAATGAAGAAGAGAGCTCTCCTTTTATAAGAAATGAGAAGGAATGGACCATGGAGATTAAGAGGAAAAAAATTAAACCAATGGTGGAGCATCAAAGAGGAGCAATCCATGTGCACAAGTATCCTCCAATGAGAAAATAAGAGTTGACTTTTGTGTCCATATGAGACAAAAAGTGCTTTTCTTCTTTTTATAAAATAGGAATAATGCTTTATTTGTGCAACTTAGGATAAGAGGAAAAGTGGGGGGCTTTTTATTTAATTAAAAGAGGAGGAAACTCCTTTTAATTAAATAAAGACTTAGGATAAAATGGTTAGCCCATAGAAAATAATCGAAAATGATAGAATAGGATTTGATCAAGAATAAGCAATTGATAATTTAGCAAAAGGGGCTAATAGTCTAGATGACCATTTTTAGATGATTACAGGTTTCACTATCCTCTTGCAATTTTATTTTCTTCTCGATCTGGTAGATGTTTTCTTTTATCTTTCATATGTTCTTGGTTTTGGTTGCTTAGGCTTAGATTTCCTTGGTGTAGCTTTAGACCTTTTTAGTGTTCTTGTTCTCTTGGGGCTCAGTGATTTCTTTTCCACTTTAGGTTTATTGCCCTTATTTTTAGATGGTCCTACCTCATCTTCTTCAATACTAACTCCAAGATTTTTTGATAGATCAGTAATCATTCAGGTTGTTTTCCTTGAGCCTTAGGTATCAAGATACCTAATTTTATCTTTTCCTCAACTTCCTCATATGTGCCATATCTTTTGTCTCTCCTATCCATAGGTTTAACTAGTAGGGCTTCAATTTGTTGTGATATAGTGTCAATATCAATTTCATATCCCATCGATTGTAGCTAGATAGTCCTTGGCTCAATAGCTTTAATAATACATGTTGTCATTGACTCACCTTTTGAAATTATACTTTCTTTTACCAAATGAAACAAAATAACATTGTCTTTAACTGATCAAACATGAAATATTAACTTCACAATATGTGTCCAAATTTATCTAAATATGCTTATATGGATCTTTTCACACATTTTAGGAATCAATTTATGATTGAAATTAGCTCATAGTTCCTATTCATACCTTTAACCAATTAGGTGGAGATAGGTGCACCCGATCTAGAGGATGAGGTTCCATCGACTGTTCCAAATTATGTTCCATCATCTAGAGACTTATGTCTCCATATTTGATTCATCTAGTTTCTAATTTCTTCAACATTCATTTTATTGTATCATTTTTCATTTCCTCAGTTGGATATTTACCTTGGTAACTACAATCTTTGGCTAGGTGACCTACCTTATGAAAATGGAAATATACCATTCCAGGAGTTCTCCATGATCTTCTGTTATTTCTACCATGCATCAATATGTAATTTTTTGTAATGTGTCCATATCTCCCACATGTTGTGCATGAAATTATTGTGTTGTAGTCCCATGGTATTGCTTACCCTTGTCAGTTTTTTTTATTATTTCATCGATTATTTCTTTGTGACCTGCAATCTTTAGACTTATGACCATATCTATTACAAGTAATATAGTAAACATTGAATTTTTTTTTCCTTGTGTTGTTATAAATCCTTGATCTACACTCAAATGCTTGATGTCCGTAATTATAACAATAACCATCAAATTTAGGAATGCTCGGTGGTTTACCTCTTTTGCTCCTACAGACATTACTTGTATGACCAGATTTCCCATGATAATAGAAAATTGGCTTCTCTATCTTCAGTGGGGTAGAAGTGTCTCATTTGGCTACTTAGTTTGAGGACATTCCCTTCTTGGTAGTGCTTTTTTCAATTAAACTAAGTCCATTTGTATCTCTCGATTGTGTTTGACCTCTAAGTTGCTCATCCAACATCCTTAATGTTTCTTCATTTTGTTTCATTACTTCATTTTCTTCCTTTTCTGATTTCAATTCCTTTTTCAATATTTCAACCTCATACCTTTATTCTTGACTCTTGTATTTCTTCATTTATATCTCATGATTTACATTCAACAGTTGGTTAGTCATAGCATAATGTTTTTGTGGCATTCTCATGATCTCATCATCCTTTTCAATTCGTCTTCTTCTACCATTATTTTTGCATCTTCAGCTGATCTTTTTTATTCTAGTATTTCACCCATTCTAATACCGTGTGTTCCTCTTGATCTTTATTTATCAGGTTCAGTTGTTCGATGAGTGCTTTATTTTTTTCCATTAGTTTTGTAATGGCTACTTTAGATTCATTAGTCAAACTCTCTTTAGATCATGTCTCAAGTATCTCAACATGTTCTTTTGTAGATTTCAACTCATCAGATAAATGATTTCTTGCCCTCAATGACTTTTCCAATTTCCCTTTCAAATCATCAATCAACTCATGTGCATTTTCCAATTCAAACTCAAGATTATCAATCTGCTTAGCTTTCTTGTAACTTTCTATTTCTATGATATTTTCACTCTCCAGAGGTCAAACCCTTACCTCAAGAGTCCAATCTCTAATACCAATTATTGGATTAGTAATGGAAAGTTAGGTACTAAGAGGGGAGAGGTGAGTCAGTACTGTAAAAAATTTTATCAACCTTTTGTTAACTTGATTTTTATTGCTGTCATATATTTTGATCATTTACCAAATTGAAAAATGTACATGTAACATCATAAAACATAGAAATCAAAACATGAAAACATAACTCATAACTCAATTCTTTTTAGTTTTGGAGAAACCCTTGGTCAAAGGGAAAAACTGTGATGGGGATGGTACCCACAATCCTTCACTACTACAACAAAAAGGTTTCTCGATTAGAGCTATAATGTTTAGCTACTTCTGATAGCTTACCCTATTAGGAGTACAAAAGACTTATACTGTCTACCTTGTTAAAGGATTTTACAATCTCTAATATAAGAGATGTACCCTAAAAAATTGTTCAGACTCACTATTCTCAATAACATTTTTACCTCATTCTATATTTTAGTTCCTTTCACTCAAAATTCATCTTCAGTACTCGATAGCCTCAAATATGATTCACCTTCTCAGTTCTACTCTAACTGCTCTATACTTGGTAGCTTCAATAACTTTTCATCACCATCACATCAATTTTTCATCTTCTTCATCTCTCTCTCTCTCTCTCTCTCTCTCTCTGATCATACTCTATCCTTTATATACTTGATCTAGAAGTGGTGGAAATGTTATAGATTCTTCTCTTTAAATGGTGGTAGCTTTGATTTCATTTCCAATGTATATATTCCTTTCATTTTCCATTGGTGGATCATACCTCATAATCAAGTGTAATCATATTTTTTACATTTCCAATATTTTAATAAATGATCTCCTTGAAATCAGTAAAGTATTTTTTTCTTGGTGTCTAGATTCAATGTATCTTCCATGATCTATTATGTCAGCATGTGTTACTCAGTAACACATTTTATTCTTTCTTGATAACATGTTCTCTCAACTTGGTAATTTCCATGCACTTCTCAGTTCCTGGCTTGCTGTTCTCAGTGCCTGTCATTCATTTTCCTTTACCAAAATTGTCTCTTCCTTTACCAACTTCTTTATTTGATTTAACAACTGAGTCCTGTTACTCCTTTCACAAATTGACTTTAAATATTTAATATGACTTTGAAAAAAGTAATAACAACAAAATAACTCTTTAGGAGCATCAGGATGTGCTAATAATAGAAATGTATACACCTAAAAATGGTTCACACCTATGTGTCCCCTTTTAATATGTCTTCTATCTAATAATTTTGTAGCTTTTATCTTGTGTCATTTCTCATTTGATTAGTTACTAACATTTCTCTTACAACCTCGATCTCTTTGGCCAGATCGATGAAGTATGAATCATTATTGGAGTGATCCTAAATATTCCTAAAACATGCCTAGTCAATCCTAATTGATCATAAACCATGTTAAATCTTCCTAAATCAATCCCAATTAGTCCTAATCCTTTTTAAATCATTCCAAGATCATTTCAATCTATCAAATCATTTTCAAATCAATCTAAGGCATTGTCAAAGTTCATCAATGCCTCATCATTATTATCAAACAAAGTCATTGTCAAAGTTCATCAATGCCTTGTCATCATTATTCCAAGGCATCGTCAACAATCATCGATGCCTCATCATCATCATCAATCCAAGGCATTGTCAAAGTTAATCGATATCATTTCAGATCAACCTAGCACATTGTCCAAGTTCATCAATGCCATTCCTACACCTTTTCAAAACTATCATAATCAATCCAAACCCTCATAAAGAACATCAAAATAAAGTCAAATTTGCATCAATGTCATCAATATTTTGGTCATCAATCAACTAATTTATCCCTTATAGGTAAATAACCCATGGTTTATCCCTATGTGCTAGTTGAATAAATAAATAAACTTTATTTATCCCTTTTTTGACATTAATTAATTGTATATCATTTTCAATTATGGGATTTTTATAATTCCTCATCCTAATTTTTATTTTGGTTGGAATTAATGAATTTTTTAATTCAAAAATCCATGCTCTTCCATTTTCCTCTAATTGTGTTTTCATCTCCTATAATTTAGCTTCATGATTTCTTACACCTTCCTCTTCCATTTTCCTATTAATTTGCCACCATCATTTCCCTTCCAAAATTCCCTTAATTTGACCATTCCAAAATGCATCTCTTACATTTTCATAATGTGTCATAATATTACACTTTTCTAATTCATCTCCTTAATCATGGCATGCTTCCAAATTGTGCACCAATTTGCCAATTTAGTGATTGTAGTTTCAATCCTATAAATTGAGATCAATTTCTCAATCAAACTAACCATCATCTTTCAAATATTTTCACCATAACTATAGTCAATTTTCTTTCATATGTTAAGTACATTATGTCAATATGAGAGCTACATCAACTCTTTTGGAGAAGCAAGAAAAAGCACAATTGTCAAATTGAGGTAGTTTTGTTTATATTTTACATTTCTTTATCTCAATTTATTTTGTGTTTAGATAGTTTGATTGTGCATACTTTTAGAGTTTGATGATTCCTCGTGTGTGCATGTTTTCCTCATTTTCCTATCCTACATTTGGTGAACCTGACGTGAACATGCAAGTCTAATGCATTTTTTTTGTTTTTTAATGTATTTTACAAGTACAAGACCAAGATCTATGTACTTGGGAGTCTAACTTGTGATACATGCAAGATTTCATGTTTTATACAAGGAACAAATCAAATATTTTTAATTGGCCTTTAAAATGAACAAAAAAGATCACATATCCTAATTAGGGGGATAAATAAACAACAATTTTCACATAGTCTAATTAGGTGGATCAAAGAACCTACAATTTTCACCTAGTTTTAATTACGAAGGGAAAGAAAAATAACTTGTCTTATTTTAATCATATTTCCTTTATTAATTGGTTAATGAACAATATTTTTCACCTAATTTTAATTAGGAAAGGAAAGATTAACAAATTTTTCTATTTTGATTAAATTTCCTTTCTTAATGGGTTAATGAACAATAATTCTCATACAAATTTAATTAGGAGGGAAAAAGAGCCATAACTTGTGTTTTTTTATCGCATTTCCTTTCTAATTATAAAATAAACAATTTTATTATGTGTTTGCGGTGTCTTTTAGATTGTAAATCCTAATAATTGGATGAACATATCATCTCCCCTTGCCTTCATGGATCATGGGTGAAGATAAATTCATACAACTCTTTTAGAGGGCCTTCCTCCTAATACTTTTTTTATTAGATCCAATGAGAGGGAATGACCCAAGTGGGAACAAGGCAAATCTAGCCTCTTCTACCCACTATAAATAATACCTCCTTGAGACTAAAGTCTCATGGGTCAGGAGTATCTTGTGCCTGGTATTCATGGGACTATAGGTCTTAATTGTGCTTGTGCAACTACGGTTCCTTGTATGATTAACACAAGATACTTTTACATAGATTCTCTAACTAAAAATTTTGTTCTAGTGGCCAAATAAACCCTTCTATTCACTGACAAAAGGGGTCACCCATGCCCATGAAGATATCCTACACTTTCACAACTCTTCGTAGAGATAGTGGTCCCTTAGGAAGTGATGACACTTGGGATTTGAAGCTTGGTATACTTGAGAAGTGAGTGCACTATAAGGGGGATCTTGCACTACCAAGCTTCTAGGATATCCACCCTAAGTAGGTGCAGCTGAGCTTTTTTCAAGTGGGAATTCAATGGATATTGTCCTTGCCAGCCTAGGTTGTGGTGTGATTGTTTTCATTTTTACAACAACCATTTTGTCTAATGTATTTTGTGTGAGTTCTCAAAAATTTCAAGATAGATAAGAATACATTCAAAACCCAATTAAAATGTTCTCAAATCATTCCTAGACATTCAATTTGTCTCAAACACCTTGTTTTAAACCTTTGTGAACATATCAAATTTTAAAACATTCACCATGGAGTCTTGTGGCATGTGTAGTAGTCCTTACTTTTCATTTCCATACATTTCTTTAGTCCCTTTTCATTTTCAATTTCAATCCTTAGCATTAGTCCTCAATATAAGTTTTCATTATAGTCCTCATTTTTCACTTAGATCCTTTTAAAACTTTACAAAAATCCAAATCCTAGAATCTATCCTTGTGTTATTGAAAATAGGATCTTGACATGGTCCCTTTGTCCTTTTATCCTAATTGTACCTCTATCATTTTGTAAAATTCCATCTTTTTCATGGTGCATTTGACTTAGTCCCTTTTACCCAATTATACTTTGTCCCTTTGATTCCCTTTTTAAGTCAAGATCCATATTCAATCTCCTAAGGTCATAGTCTTAAGTTTTCATTTTTGAAAGATTTTTCAAAGTCCAAAATCCCAAAAATATAGTTTCATTTTGCATAATCATTCCAAATCCAAAAACCCAAAAATATTTGTTACATAGCCCAAAGTTGCACATCATTTCAAAATCATTTCCATACCTTAGGTTTCACTCTAATTCCAAATTCTTCAAAAAAGCCAAAAGAAAAGTTGCATTTTTCATTTAGTCATTGTACAATTTGTAACAAGGCAAGGTTCCTATCAACCCATGTACATTTCAAGTGTGAATACACAAGAATAATTTGATCCAAGAAAAGGATTAGACCCAAACACCATTTACCCTTAGCTAAGAATACACAAGAATTCTTTGACCCAAGACAAGGTATACCTTTGCATACACAAATGTTTTGACCCAAACATGACATACGCTTCAATACAAGAAACACAAACAATTCATGATCTAAGACAAATGGCATTCTCACAATTCACTGATCAATCACATCAAACCCATGCATAGTTGATCCAAAAATTGCAAGCACAATTAGCTAAAGAAAATAAAATATTGGAAGAGAGGGTAGAAAAGATTATAAAGAATAGAACAAAGATGACCAAACCCATTAGACGTCCAAATGAACATTTTGGTGAAATTGACATACAATCTCTCATTGAAAAATCAAACATACCAAAACTTATTTCAAAACTAAATGAAGAAAATGAAAACTTTAACCAAGAAAAATTGAATCACATTCAAGAGAAAACTTTTCTCAACCAAGTCCCAAAAAAATCATTCAAATAATTTACAAATCAAAACTTTCAACCAGAGCATGGCATAGTTTAACTTGGGCCACCACCTAATTACAAAATAGTCTTTATTTCAATGCAACCAAGTGAACATCAAATAGTTTCACAACCCCTTGTGCCAATGATGCAAAAATATAAATCAAGGTCACCAATAATTGTGCACTCAAGAACATTTCATGTTAATGAATTCCCTCTTATGTCCTCAAATCAAACAAGTTTTTCTCAAACAAAGACAAATTCAAACAAGTCATATTTTGGACATAAATCAAACATAATAAATGAGAAACCTATTGATACAACACATACTTTGCAACATGAAAAAATTGATGTGGTATCACCTACAAGATCAACCAAGTAGTGAAAGTTCAAATCAAAAACTTTGAAGAGTTTTTTTCAAAAACTGGATCCTATATAAGAAGAGGATGAAAATAATAATTCACCCATGTCTAGAAATGTCTCATCCCATAATAATCATATGGTTGAAACACCTATTTCCCATCAAGACATTTACCTTCAAGAAATATCCTTGTCCCCCACCATTCCTTCATCCCCTAAACTTTCTCAAGAGAAATGTCCTCCATCTCCATCAAGTGACATATCCAATGATGAAACCTTCCAAGGGCTATTCATAGAATAAATCCATGTTTTTTAGTGGTAAAATGGATACTAATGAGTCCAAAAATATAAAATATGTGAGATGAGTTAATTAACTATTTCAACATTAACACTCAAAATACAAGAGAAATAGGGGCTTCCAAAAATAACTCTCAATATAACCCATTAGATTAGCAAAACCCAATAATATGAAGGGATGCCAATGCTAAACCCAAATTATATCAAGGAATTACATAAGCAAGTCCTCTTTCATGCAATATAGGATTTGATTAAAGATGTGTAAATACAAATGTGAAATTGAACCAATTTATTTAATGAGAAAAGTAAGATAGATCTAGATGCAAAGTGTATGTAATCAGCCCAATTAAGATATGAAAATAGGTCTAGACTAAGAAGTGAAATGAATGATAGAGTAATCACCTTGAAATTTGTAGAGGAATATGCCTTTTTCTCTAAAAATTGTGTATTTGAACCTCTGATAGAACTTCCAACAACGGATTCGCAATCACAACAAGAAACCCAAAAAAATATTTCTTAGACCTCCAGGAACAAGTCCACCTAGTGCAACCTATTCTGGACACTATTCCATGAAGTCACCATGTTCTTGGGACACTATAAAAAAGTTGACCTAACTTATTTATAAATGTCATAGCAAGTAGTTTCCAGATATATGGTTGCAATTCTGATATCCTTCTCTTGCACATAGAAAATCTTGTTTTGGGGTTTGGGTGGATGAGAGCTTGCCTTGGTCAAGCCCTACATTGAGGAATCAACCATGAAATTGAGATGCAAATGTAATGATAAGGAAATGCTAACATGTAGTAGGATTGAATATATCAAATGAAATATGCAATTGAGTTTGATATGTGATCAAGTATGCAAATGTAATAGCCTTGACTCAAAGAAACCAAAAGTAAATCAAATAATTCAAAACCTCATGTATAGGAATTTATGTGACATGCCATGATGAAGGATGGAAGAACTTGAATTATTTGGAATTATGGATATCCTCCTTAGAAGAAAAAATTCACTACCACCCTGAAGGAAGAAGCTTGATGCAAGAAGGAAATGCTACAATTTGATGAATGCTTGAAGATGCTTGCTTGAAATCTCATGAAAGAGTGTATGATTTCTCTTGATTTCTTGTAGGATGATGATGTAGCTTTATTGAGATGAAAATTAAATTCCCAAGCCTCCTTATATACTAGTTTTCGGGATTAAAAACAAAGCAGGCCGACCTGGGAGAAAAAGAAATCAATCGGCAAACCCAAGGCATTTCGAGACCCATAATTAAGTTTCTACAAGGAAGAGGACAAATTGAGTTGACTTCTTCCTGTAATAGTTTAACCTAGTTGACCTATTCCCAAGGGGGGTCCCAAAGGCCTCGGAGAAGGTGCAGAAAGAATTAGAGAATGATGAAACTGTCGAAAGATATGGCCAAAAAGGTGATAAAATAGCACCTAAAGGACCATGTCAGAAGATGAGAGAGAGAGAGAAATACCATGCTAAGAAGGTCTAAAAGGTCTCAAAATTAAATGTGTCCACTTTAAGATAGTACATTTATCCCTCACTTTAGCGAGAGTATGAGGCAAGTCATACTCTCGGTAAAGGAATAATGAGAAGAGAGACAATATCACAACGAGATACAACACCACTAATTTTAAGGAAATGAGCCCCAAAACCTAGGATCCTAAAACCATTTCCATGCATAAGAGAACAAAAACAAATCACAATAAAATAAAATAAAAAGAGAGCCAAACAAAAACAAAAACAAAAGACTCAAAATGGGTTAGCACCAAAACCCTAAATCAACTAGTGAAAGAGACCTTAGCTGAAGAAATGTCTCACCCACCAATATCATATTTGGAAGGATATCACAAAGAATAATGGATCACATAGGAAATTAAAGAGCACCACAAAGTATTACATCCCTCATGATTCTATCATGCTACATGAAAGCATAGAGAGAGAGAGAGAGATTATCTTTCCCAATAAGGTTTGTGTGCCTTACTGTGAATCACACAAAACAAAAGGAAGGATCAAATGGTATAGCAGGTTTGTGTTCCCAAAATTCAATCCTATACACCTGTCGGTGGCTTTTTCATGCATGTGTATGTGTGTCCACCCGTGCATCAATTTCTTAGTATCACCACAAAGTGTAAATATGTATGTGATCTCTGTGGATGGACAAGGGTCTGTTATCTGTAGATAAAATGTGTGTGTGCATCTCCATGGGATGGATAAGTATCACTGATGCCCATTAGGTAGTGGCAATGTAAATAAAATGCAAATGCATTTTCGCAGGATGGATAAGTGTCACTAATATGCGCTAGGGAGTGGCATGTTTTAATGTAAAAGTAAAAGTGCATAAAAAAAGGTAAACTATAGTACAAAGAGGGCATGTGTATTTCCCTCTCCTTATGATGACTATGTAGCCATAGACATCATAAGGAAGAGAATCAAGGATAACTACTTCTAGCAACAAGGAGATTGTTAGAAATAGGAAATACTGAGAGGGGGGGTGAATCAGTATTTCACAAACTTTTACTTTTTCCCACTTATGGATATATGAAATTAACTTATAGCTTGCATAAGAAACTAAACTGAATAATAAGCACAACCAAAAAATGAAAGAACTCATAACACCATAATTTTTCTCGAGGAAACCCTCACCAAGGGAAAGCCCCGGTGGGGATGATACCCACAAATGATTCACTAATAAAAAGTATATGGTTAAAGATATTGACCCTGTTAGGAGTCTATTACATCTGTATAGTGTATCTGTCTTGGTTAAAGGACTTTAGGCCTTGTTAGAAGCCTCAACCTTGTTAGGAGTTGGTATTACAAACATGAATGTATGCAAGATGAGCTCACTGCCCAAACATGCAATATACAATGATAATCTCTAATACAAAAGGTAGAATACAAAAACCTTTTACTGTTGCTAAATATCTTCAATATTTTGATCTATCTTTGTAGTCTCTTCACAAAATTTGTTATCAACTCATATTGATCTAATCATATATCAGATTTCACATATCATATTAATATAACTTTTCATTTTATACATACTTTTCATATAACTATCTTCACATTACAAGTTTCTTTCTTATATACAAGCTTATTACAAAATAACCTTACTATCAGCTTTTAATTCATTACATGCTTTCCAAAACATAAAATCACTTCTTGTTGCCTTAGGTTTAAGATCTAGGATGTCATCCCTAATTGGTCAAGTCATTATTTTAATAAACAAAATAATCCCTTAACTTAATATAGTCAATTACTGATTGTTTCTATGTTCTGGTCAGCTCAACACTGTCTCTGTAAAACATTGATAACTTTGTATGTATGTGTTGTACAGTCTTGCACTCTTAGGTGTAGCTTCAATATACATTATATAAAAAATTTTCAAGTGTGCATGTAGTGAAAGTACTCTTGTGAACTTAATTGATCAAAACAGTCTCTGTGTAGACAAATAAACACTGTTATACTTAGACAATTTTCATAAGTTCTCATCCAGAACTTCCTCCTTAGATCATGTTGTCTTAACACTGAATACATGTTTCCATAATGAAAACATCATGATACCTTACTTATCCAAATTTCCAAAAATCTCCCCCTTTGTCATTGGTGGCAACATATAGGAAAATTGGCTAAGTCCCAAAAACTTATAACAAAATTTCAAAAAAAACAAATTTGTAACATTGTGTTACATGGCCATTACAAGATTTGAAAAGGATCTATGGATCATACATGTATGCTTATTTCTCCATGGGGATACTCCCCCTTTGATTATAATTCATCATACTATTTCACATATCTCTACATATAAACAATTTTCTCATACTATACTACTCCCCCTTTGACAACAATGACAAAGGTGTCAAATATATGTATATACAAGTCAAAATTTTGATATACCTTCTCTTTTCATTGTTATAAAGTTGGAAGACTTGAAACACAATCAGTGAAACTTTCCTTCAAGTTTTCAATTTCCTTGTCCCATGTCTTCTTTGTAGAATCAAATACGCTAAGTAGTGCACATAACCCATAGGATGCTATCTCAACTGCTTCAATATTTGGGTATGCAAATTTACCATATGATGTCTTTGATAAAAGACATTCTTCTAGTTGATTCTACACATTACTGATCTTCAAGGTTAGGCGCTCTTTGAGTAATGAAAACCTCTTTAGTTTTATTTCCTTCTCATTTTCTAGAAGTCTTATTTCATTATGAATTTTGTGCACTTTCTTCTCAATATCAGTGATCTTCATGCTAGGATTTTGTAGCTCATTCACTACGATTTCCAATTCTGCTTCTTTTCTCTTCGAACTTCCTTAAATGTCTGAGATGTGTTTGTGTGACAAAGCACATTGATTGTATAATGCTCTTCCTCTCTCTAAACATCTCCTTAATTCCTTAATGCAAGTATCAAGATTTTCTAAGTCATTCTTGATATTTAGACAAGTGGTTTGGAATAATTGTGCATCATGAAATTTTTGTGCCTTCACTAATGCAATGTCAAATAAAGTAGTAAACTCACTGTCAAAATCTTTCATTACCTCCCTTTCTTTAACCTATGGATCAACTTCACTAACTTGAGTAGTTATAACTCCTTGAAGCTTGTTTGTTACCTCAAGTAGTGATTCTTCTAGACCCTTTACTTTCTTATTCTTTCCAATTATTTTATTCAAAGATGAGACCAACTCTATTTGATCATCACATCAACTTCAACTTCCAAGTTAGCTAATATTGATTCAATTGGTGGTTTTGATGGGCTTGTTGTTGTGACCTTTTGTGGTGTAACTATTTAGATTTGTTGGGGCATAGCCTCTATAGGTTTGACCTCTTTACCTGTACCTTGTTCCTCTTGTATTACTTGGTGGGTGATTTCTTCTTGTGTATCCTATGTTGCCTTTATTTCTCCTTTCTTTTCTTCTCCTTTTTCTTCTTCTACATCATCTTCCTTATTTTATGTTTTATCTTCTTGTTTATTAACCATTCCTTCCAAATTTCCAACAATCTCTCCTTGATCTTGAAAAGGGTTTTCTTCTATGTCAATAGTAATGTTGGTGCCTTCAACATGCATTGATTCATCATCAATATGAATGGTGGATGGTGGAACTGGAGTTTCTTTTACTTGTGATTCTGCTTCTATTGCTTGAGTGTCTTGTTCTGATTCACTCATAGTTTCACATGGTCCAGAAGTCATTACCTTTACCACTGCTTCCTCAATTTCCTTATTTACTTCTTTATAATTTCCTCCCATGATTAGAATTGTCCTTCTTTTTCTTCCCAGATGGGTGTTGAGACTCTTTATAATCTCTTTAAAATGATCTTCATCTTTTATTACACATAATTTTCTTACAAATCTTTCTCTAATTCCTTTGTCTTCTTCTATTTCTGTCTTATTCATGTTAATCAATTTCTCATATATATCATTTGGTAGCTTATCTTTGATGTTTTCAAATTTCTTGTCAGCAAGAATCATATGTCTAACAACTGTATTTTCAAGATTTAATTTCTCAAATTTATTATACATGTGATAATACTTGTTTATCTTATTGAAGTCTCCTTCATTGATGATCAAAGGGTTCACTTTCTCAATTTTTGGTTTCCATTATTTCTTTTTTCTGCTACCTACCTCTTCTTCTCCTAGTGATTGAATAGAAACTTTACCTCTCATTTTCTTTCTAGGTGGTAATTATTCTTATGTGTCCTTATCCTTTCTACTGGAGAAAAGATGGTCTTTTGCCTTTTACCTGGTCCACTAGCCATCTTTTTTACTCTCTTTGCTGGTGTAGTGGAGGTGGATCTAGTAGATTTTCTTACAACTATTGGTTTTTCTAGTAACAAACTCAACTCAATAGGCTCAACAATGTATTCATCAATATCTTGAACATCTTCAATAAAGATTCCTTTAGATGCCAAAGGTGGAACTATGAACACATCTTCCTGTCCAATATCTCTTATTGTTGTCATAGTCTATTTTGCAATGATGAATTCATGCTCAGTCATACCTTCATCTTTTAGTATCTTCTTTATTGTATTTTCAACTCTTTTCTTTGATAATTTATGCAACTGTGATTGTTGTTTTGTACTGAAAATCTCTCCAAATGTCCTGAATCTAGGACTTTTGGAATCTAGTCTATACTTTAGTATCTTGCTTACATATCCTTCAGCTTCTTATTCAGACATTTCATATTCTAGAGGATCTATAAATTCAATCCTTGGCTCTACTACTTCAACATATGTAAAATTAGTGTCAACTAAGAAGCATATCTTATTCTTGTATTTCTCAACTATTGTAGGTGGAATTCTTGACCTTTTCCTCATCTCATTCTGAAATGTTTTGATTAAGAGTGTGGCACTCTCATTTAATTTTTCAATTGGGTGTTTGACATACACCTTGTTAATTCTATCCATTGAACTTCTATCATCATTCCAATCAATTCTATAGTGTAAGGAAATCTTCTTAAAAGATGGAAAAACATGTAGGTGATTAGAGATGAAAATATGAATTGGGAGTTCTTTGTATTAATATTATTTAGAAAAATAGAGAGGGGGGTTGAATCAGTTGTTTTCAGGTCCAAATGTACCAATTGAACTTTTAAACACTTCAACAATCTCAGATCTAATCACCAACACAACTCAATCTCTAAAGTATATATACCATAAACATATAACATGCAGTCCACTGACCAAAAGCAATTAACTTGCAGGATATAGAAACATTCACATCAAAACATTCACACAAGTATAACATTTGGATTCATAGTGGAAACCCAACTTGGGAAAAACCACTTTGTAACATGTTACTGATATTTTCACTCTTCTAAAGTGAGCTCTGTGAAAAGCCAACCTTGTTAAAGGTTTACAAACACACTACTAGGTGTGACCCTGTTAAAGGATTTAAACACTATGTCAAAAGTGACCTATTCAAAGGATTTAAGTACATTCTATTAGAATGCCACCTTGATTAAAGGATTTAAGAAATGACTATTAGGTCAACCTTGATTAAAGGATTTAGACTGATACAATGGTTAGAAAGTAGCAATAGTTTCTAATCTTAAAAACATACAACTCACTTTGCAAATAATAGATCCAATTTGCACATATATGTTGATTTACTAACTAAGTTCCATTTCCATCTCCAACTCTAATCTACTTAGAATTCACTCCAAGTAATCACAACTCTAATCAACTCCTTCACCTTCAGCCTTCTACTTAGACTTATCAGTCAATAACATCAACAACTTTAGCATACTATGTAACCTCACACTTAGGTTTTCCTATATACCTATTCAGTTAGGTAGATTCATATTTTACTGCTTAATCTCCTCCACAGATCTTAAGTTAGGTCAAATTCATCAAATCCTTCCAGCATTTAAGTTCCCCATCCTTCCTTCTAGATACAACTTGAAACTTCTCATTGAATCCATAATAAAATGATTTACCATGCATTAAATTCTCCATACAATCAATTAATAGAGTCAACACAATTTACATAACCCAAGAATTCAACTATGTTGGCTAGGAATCTAAATTCTTTCTCCAAATGTAAATTATTGACACTCGGTCAGTACTGTGTTCATCTCCTCAGTCATCACTACATAACTTGGTCATCTCTACAAACTATCTTCCTCAGCTAACATTGTCTTGCTCAATAATTTCCTGTCACTCAGTATAAACTGATGTTCGGTCAACACTAAATTTACTCAGCATATACTGGTGCTCGGTCGACACTAACATCACTTGGCTTAAACTAGATTTCTTCACTTTTTCTTGGTTAAGCCTACTTCTTCAGTATTTCTTCTTACTTATATAAACAATACATTATCTTATCAATGTGCCAAATAATCAAGTACTCATTGAAGTATCAAATAACTCAACCTTTCCCTAGGTTCTCTCGTTATCTCCCTTTCCCTAATCCTTTTCATCAATCAATAGATATAGTACTTTCTTAGATAGAAACTATCTTACCGGTTAAGGTTTGACATCAATGACAATACAACAATTGTTTCAATTGCAGTTTCCAACAATCTCCCTCTTTTTCATTGATGACAACACCACATGAATAACACATGATTTACCAACCAATCCAAAACTTTGTCATTGCATCATAAATATTTATAATATCCTTAGCTTCATTCTAATTCTCAAAAACTTAGCCTTGCTTAACTGTTTACATAGTTAATCCCTCTTAAGCTTTTATGTATCTCTCTTCCTCTAATTCTCTGAAACTTTGAATCTCTGAATCTTGGAATATATACCTCTATGTTCTTTATACCTATGTTTTCATCTGAATCTCTCCCTCTTTGACAATAATGCCAAAATAGTATCTATAACTTACATCTTTCATATGTAGATGTCATCTTGTCAGTTTAGTATCATTATTTCTCCCTCTACCATCTTGCTTATGACTAATTATTAGCTTTGGTGTTCTTTTCAAAACTCTAGGTAGCTCCTAAAGTGTGACCTTTCCTGCATCAATTTGTCAGATACTCTATGTAGCACATTTGATGCAGTGCTCCTATATGACTAGGCAGCCTTAGTTAGGGGAAGCACCCCTAATTTACCTCTAAGATATTCATGAGAATCCTTAGGTAAAGATTTTTTCAATATGTCTGCTAGTTGTTCCTTTGTATTTACATATTCCATTCTCACTTCTTTATCTTGTACCAATTCCCTTAAGTAATGATACTTGATAGCAATATGTTTGGTCTTTGTGTGCATCACTATATTCTTTGATATGTTGATAGCACTTGTGTTATCATAGAATATAACAACCAATTCAATGATCTCCTCTTTCATACCTTCCAAAAATTGCTTAATCCATACCATATTTGAACAGTTCACTGCAGCTACTACATACTCAGCTTCTGTTGTAGATTGGGAAATTTAGTTTGGTTTCTTGCTTGTCCAAGAGACTAATATTTTTCCCAGAAAGAAAGCTCCACCACTTCTAATTTTCCTTTCATCAACATTTCCTACCCAATCTACATTAGTGTAGATTCTCAATTCAAATTTCCCATTCTTCTTGTAGTACAATCCATAATATTTTATCCCTTTTGGATATCTTAGTATTCTCTTCATAGCCATCATATGATTTTCATTAGGATTGGTAGAGAATCTTGCCACAATCCCATCTACTAGGGCTATATCTAGTTTTTTGTGGACAACATATTGTATCTTTCCAATCATGGATCTATACAAGGTTTGATTGACTTCAGTAGTATCATCAATTTTAGATAGTTTTTGTCCAATAACCATAGGAGTACTTACTAGTCTTGAATCCTCTATTCCAAAAGTTTTTAGTATCTCTTTGACATATTTAGATTGTGTGATAAAGATACCTTTCTCCATTTGATAGGCTTGCAAACCAACAAAGAATTTTATCTCACCAAACATAGACATCTCAAACTTAGTTTGCATCTCATTTGAAAATTTCTGACATATGGCATCTTGTCCTCCAAATATGATATCATCTACAAAAATTTTAGCTAACAAAATCCCTTTACCTTCTTCATCTTTCATATATAGATTGTTATTGTCATTTGTCCTTGTAAATCCAATCTTTATCAAATAATTATGCAGCCTCTCATACCATGCTCTGGGGGCTTGCTTCAATCCATACAGTGCCTTGTTCAGTTTTCAAACCATATTTTTCTTGTTTGGATCAATAAATCCTTCAGGTTATTCAATGTATACTTCTTCTTCTAATATACCATTCAAAAATTTAGAATTGACATCCATCTGATATGCTATGAAGTCTCTGTAAGCAACATATACAAGTAGAGTTCTTACTCCTTATAATCTTGCTACAGGGGAAAATGTTTCCCCATAGTCTATTCCTTCTTCTCTTACATAACCCTTGCATACCAGTCTTTCCTTGTTCCTTGTGACTTGTCCATGCTCATTAAGATTGTTTCTGAATACCCATTTTGTTCTAATAGCATTCTTGTTTTCTGGTCTCAGCACCAGATTTCAGGTATCATTCTTTTCTATTTGATCTATTTCTTCATTCATAGCTTGAATCCAGTCTTCATTCTCTAATGCATCTTTTACTATCTTAGACTCAAACTCACATAATAAACATGTAGGGTGTAGGTTCAGATTTCTTTTCTTCTTGATCTTCATATTCATCATGAAAATTTTTAATTTCTACTCCTGATGCTTGGAAGCATCCTCCTAATGCTCGACATTGCTTACCTGTGACTTTGCATCTGGTGCAGGTGTGTTACTTGCCTCTCCTTCTTCCATATAGACAAAAGATCTATAGTCTTCAGGTTCTTGTTTACCTTCTTGTTCAATTTTCTCTACATATTCATCAACTCTCACATTTGCACTTTCCACAATTTTGTTAGTGTTAGAATTCAAACACTTATAAGCTTTTCTCTTAGTGGAATAACCTAGGAATATGCCTTCATCACTTTTTGTATCAAACTTTCCTTTTCTATTATCTTTCAGTATATAGCATTTACTCCCAAAGATTCTAAAGTATTTCACATTAGGTGCATATCCATGCCATAATTCATAAGGTGTAACATTTGTACCTTTCTTGATTTGTACCTAGTTTAAGGTATAAACAATTGTACTCACATCTTCTCTCCAGTGTTTTTGTGCAACATTCTTCTCAATCATTAGTGTCCTTGCACAATCCATAATAGATCAGTTTCTCCTCTCAGCTATACCATTTTGTGGAGGTGTTCTAGGTGCAGACATATATCTCTTAATTCCTCTATCATTGCAGAACAAATTGAACTCATTTGATATAAACTCTCCACCTCGGTCAGATCTCAAACATTTCAGGCTTCTACCTATTTCCTTTTCAACCTTTTCCAAATACCACTTAAACAACTGAAATGCATCAGATTTTTCTTTCAAAAACATTACAATCATCATCCTAGTGTAGTCATCAACAAAAAAAATAAAGTACTTAGCACCACAATAACTTTGTACCCCCATAGGTCCACAAAGGTCAATATGAACCAAATCCAAAGTATTCTCAGAAGAAAATGTCTTTCTCTTGAAACTAGACTTTGTCATTTTACCCAACTGACATTTTTTTACACATCACATTATCAAGTTTCTTCAATCTCAGTAAACCTCTAACTATCTTCTTTTTACTAATATTTACCAGATTGTCAAAGTTAACATGACATAGCCTCTTATGCCATAACCATACATCATCAAATTGTGCAAACAAACATGTCTCTTTAGATAGATCTAGATAGAACAAGTTACCTCTATTATGTTCTCCACTTCCAATTAGTTCACCAGTAGCATCAAATATTTTAGCCTTCCTGTGATGAAACTCCACTTGGTAACCATTGCTATTAAGTTGTGAAACACTCATAAAATTATACTTAAGACCTTCAACCCAATAGGAATTTTCACATGTGATCTTATCAGTTAACTTAATTGATTCTTTACCCCTCATGGGACATGGTGCATCTGTTAGAAATAGGGAATACTGAGAGGGGGGGGTGAATCAGTATTCTACAAACTTTTACTTTTGCCCAATTATGGATATAAAAAATTAACTTGAAGCTTGCAAAACAAAGTAAACTAAATAAAAAGCATAGAAATAAAGAAAATGAACTCATAAAACCATGTTTTGTTCTTGAGGAAACCCTAGCCAAGGGAAAACCCCGATGGGGATGATACCCACAACTGATCCACTAATCAAAAGTATCTGGTTAAGGCTGTTGACTTTGTCAGGAATCTATTACATGCATATAGTGTCTCTGTCCTGATTAAAGGACTCTAGGCCTTGTTAGAAGCCTCAACCCTACTAGGAGTTTGTATTACAAAATAGGATGTTTACAAGATGATTTCACTTCCCAAATATGTAAAATATAATGATATCTAAATACAAAGCTAAAGTATATAACCTTTCACTGATGTCGAATAGCTTTCCTATTCTGATTTAGCTTTCTAGGCTCTTCGCTTTCATATACATAGTCTGCTTGCTTTTCTTTTGCAATATACAACTTTCTATCATAGCATTACAACATTACAATATCTTATTACATTTATTTCTACTTCGCATTACATGCTTCTTACATATATACAAGTTATTAAGAATAATAACTTACAGTCAGCTTTACTAAGCATAAACTCTTTCCAAAATACAAAAATAATTCATGTTGAATTAGGGTTAACATCTAGGATGTCATCCATTATATGGTTAAGTCATTATTTTGATAAAAAAAATAATCCCCTAACTAATATTCTTATTCTGTCTTCTTGCTCTGTTCAGGTCGGCTTCAACTCTGTCTCTTTTATTCTGCAATATCTTCTTCCGTACATGTCGTACAGACTTGCACTTACACATGTGACTTTAATATATATAGAATTATCCATGTTCAAGTACGCATGCACGGAACCTACTTCTGTGAACATCACTAACCAAAACTGTCTCTAATTAGACTAGAAAATATTGTTGTACTTAGACAATTTTTACTTGCGCTCTTACAAAATTGCTTGCTACTATATTGTGGTCATCATAGTGATTATATGTTTCCATAATGACAACAACTTGATATCCTGCTTTTCCAAATTTCCAACAACCTCACCCTTTGTCATTGGTGGCAACATATAAGAAAATTGGCTAAGTCTCACAAAATTTCAAAATTGTGGCCATAAAAAATCTCCAACATACTTATATCTCCAAATATCTATACTCACCCTAGGAGTATGCATATAATTTTCTGCTACTACTCCCCCTTTGGCAACAATGACAAAAAAAAGGGTGTCAAAAACTTGTCAAAAATATTTTACCTTAGGGTCTCAAAATTGCAAAATCGGTAGGCTTGCAACACAATCTGCAAAATTTATCTTCATGCTTACTAACTCCTTTTCCCATGATTTCTTTATAGCATCTGAAACACTTAGGAGTGCACATTGACCATAAGATGCAATGTCACATGCTTGTAGGTTTGCATAGTGAAATTTTCCATAAGATGTCTTAGAAGAAAGGCATTCCTCCAACTGATTCTCAATAATACTCAATTTAATTGATACATGCTCCCTTAATAGAGAGAATCTCCTCAGTTTCATGTACTTTTCATCATTCAGAATTCTTATATCATCATAGAGTTTTCTTATGTTTTTCTCAGTGTCTGAGATCTTCACATTTGGTCTTGACAAAAGGTTTACTGGTGTTTGTATCTCTGCCTCTTTCATCTTTATCTTCTCTATTATTTCTGATATATGATTTTCTAATTTTGTACACTGAATGTACAGAGCTTTTCCTCTTTCCAAACTCCTTAGTTCCTTAATGCAAATATCTAGATTGTCTATATCATTTCTAATATTCTAACATACATCTTGGAATATCTTGGCTTCATAAGCTTCTTGTGCTTTAACGGTGGCCATATTTGATAAGTTTGTGAATTCAATATCAAATGCTTTCACAATTTCTTTAGCTTTACCCTGTGGATCTGCCTCATTTATTTTACTGGTTATTATGCTCTGCAATTTCTGTCACTTCAAGAAATGATCCTTCTAAGCTTTTTACCTTTTTATTCTTTCCAATAATCTTATTCAAAGATGAGATCAGCTCTATTTGATCATCATCATCAACTTCATGTCCAAGACTAGCAAAAATAGATTCAATTTGTGGTTTCTCTACTGCTTCCTTGGGATTAGGACTAATTGTTGTCTTTACCTATGGAACTTCATGTTCTGTTGCTTCTACATTAACTTTGATTCTTCTTGTGTCATTTCTGCCTCTTCTTCCTTTCTTGTTTCCTTTCCTTCGTCCTCACTCACTGTCATATCCTGCTACTCAATAGCCGAATTGTCAACAATGTTCTCAAGATTACTGAACGGGTTTTCTTCATTGTCTAAGGTAATGTTTGTTCCTTCTACATTCATAGTTTCATCCTCAATATTAAAATATGGTGGTGGTGATAGTGAAGGACTCTTTTGATGTTCAGCTTCCAATACTTGATTAGGTACATTTGTGTGCTCACTAGGGTCAGAGGTCATAACCTTTACAACTGCCTCTTCTGTCTCTTTGTTGATTTCCTCACAATTACCTCCCATTATTAATATATTTCTTCTTTTTATTCTCAGATGAGTGTTAAGATTTTTCATAATCTCCTTAAAGTTCTCTTCATCTTTTATCTCACATAATTTTCTCTTATACTTTTGTCTTCTTCAACTGCTCTTTTCTTCCTGTTTACTAACTTCTCAAAAAGTTCATCAGGAATCTTTCCTTGAATGCTATCAAACTTTTTGTCTGCCAGTAT
Organism: Chamaecyparis obtusa; assembly: GCA_027943335.1. Taxonomy (NCBI): domain Eukaryota; kingdom Viridiplantae; phylum Streptophyta; class Pinopsida; order Cupressales; family Cupressaceae; genus Chamaecyparis; species Chamaecyparis obtusa. Next base: position 172,645 of record BSBK01002047.1, on the reverse strand, counting down.
CATGTGCCTAACAACTACATTTTCCAAGTTCAATTTCTCAGAAAAATTGTATAATTCATAAAATTTGTTCATTTTAGTGAAATCACCTTCATTGATAATTAAGGCATTCACTTTTTCAATCTTAGGCTTCCATTTCTTTTTACTACTTCCTACTTCTTCATCATCCTTTACTTTTGATACTTTCCTTTGTGTTGGGGTATATATGGTCTTTTGTCTCTTTCCTGGTCTGCTTGCCATTTCCTTTACCCTTTTTTATGGTGGAGTGGTGGAGAATCTAGTGGATTTCCTCACTTCTTGCACTTCCACAAATTTAATTTCTTCTCCCAAATCCTAAATTTCTTCAGTGGGAGCTGCAACTAATGTTAGGGGTGGAACATATAGAACTTATTTATGTCCTATGTCTCTTATTGTTGTTGTTGTCTTCTTCACAACTATAAATTCATGTTCTGTCATGCCTGTATCTTTAAGAATTTTCTTTATTGTGTTGTCAACTCTCTTTTTAGCTAATTTATCTGCCTACAATGACTTTATAGTGTTAAATTTCTCCTCATATGTTCCAAATCTATTTAGAAGATGTGAAAAGCTATTTGAAATGCAAGTTTGAGACCTTAAATAATAGAAACTTGATCATGGAATATGAAAAGATATACAATCATTCTTTTCATATTACCTGCAAAACTTGATCCATTTTAAATCTAGGTCTAACTAAATCTCTTATATGGTGAACAAGTGATGCATCCATGATTCTTGTAAAACTTAACTGCTTTGATAGATTTACTTAGCAAAATACCTGAAAAACATGATTTAGGGCTTTGCGTAGATCTGGCATGAAATCCTTCTACAAATCCTGTAAAATACTCTTAATCTCCATTGTATCACTCTTCTTATCACTTATAGTTGCTTGAATGATACTGATCATGTGCTTTTATCCTTTAAATTTTTAAGATTTTGACATTTCATTCAATTTCTTTGCCGCTTCTTTCCAAAAGTTGCTCCTGGTTACCTACAAAACTTCATTCTTTTCATGTACTCACATACATTCATATTAGCTCATGCACTCTTAACCATAGCATCATTACATCATATACTACTTCATATTAACTTCATAAGACTTAATTCAATCTACTCTAACTTTTACATTATTCTAATCTTCTACTCTAATACATTCTTCATGAATTAATTACTTCAAGTGCTTTGAGATGGGTTAGGAAAAGATTCACACTTACTATCAGATACTTCACCTGCCTAATTACCTTGTGTACTAATTATGCTTTCTTGATCTATGGCTTTAAAAATTTTAACTTCTTCCAAGTTATTACAGCATCCCTTATGACTATTGTTTGTGTTCTCATTTCTCCTTGTGTAACTTCTAGGATTAGGGTTTCTCATGTTTATTCTGCAAAATCTTGCTATGTGACCAAATTTGTTGCATATCTGACAACATACTCCATTGTTTCCATATCTTGGTCCTATCTGACTGATTTGTGATTTGCAATTTTTGTAAATGTGTCCAATCTTGTTGCATCTATAACACAACTCCATTTCTCTTGTTCATACCTTCAGTAGGTCTCTTATCTGCATGGTTAGTATCTCTAAACATTCTACTACTACTATTGTTATCATTAGATCTAGGTTTCTTACAATCAATAGCTCTATGTCCAAAACCTTGACAATTATAACAATAACTATGGAGAGGTTTGAATTGCTTACCTGTGCAATCTTTCTTCATATGTCCAAAAGTATTACATGAAAAACATCTACCTTTGAATTCTCTTCGCATATCTTTAGGTGGTTCATCTTCTTTAGGTGGATTGGGTATGTCTTCAGATTTATTATCTTCATCAAATTTCTTTTCAACTTTGTTCTCAGAGGGTTTCAGATCTGGTTCCTTGCATTATTCACTTATCTTATATGAATTAAATCCAAGACCAATTGTATCATAGTATGGCTTTTGATAAGACGTGCTCATCAATCTTCTCACTGGTGGAATACAATTTTTCAAGATGTTGTTTAGACTGAATCAATTCACCTTTCACAATTGTATTGTACTTCTCAAGTTCAACATATTGTAATTTGGTTTTCTCAAGTTCAGATGTCACTTTACAAATTTTAGACCTCAGATCTTCATTTTCAGATTTTAGATTTGATTCATTCTTGCTATTTCCAACTTTCAAACTTAACTTCAGATCTGCAATCTTCAACTCATGTTTAAGGATCTCATTTTCTTTCCTCAAATTTGAAACTTCATCACAATCTTTGATTTGAATTGTAGGTTCTTTCTTTGATTTCATTTCTTCTATCTTTTCTTTTCATTTCTCAATGAAGTTCTTTGCATCATCATATTTCCCTTTCAGAGTATCTCTTTCTTTAGTAAGAATATCAATATGTTCAAGAGCTTCTTCAAGATTCTTCTGCAATTGATCCATATCCATAGAGATCTTACTCAACTTGTTAGGCTTTCTCTAAATAACTTTGTTCTAAGTAACTAAGCTCTGATACCAATTGTTAGAAATACAGAATACTGAGAGGGGGGGTGAATCAGTATTCTACAAACATTTACTTTTTCCCAATTAAGGATATAACAAATTAACTTGAAGCTTGCAAAATAAAGCAAACTAAATAACAAGCATAGCAATAAAGTAAATGAACTCATAACACCATGTTTTGTTCTTGAGGAAACCCTAGCCAAGGGAAAACCCTAGTGGGGATGATACCCACAACTGATCCACTAATCAAAAGTATCTGGTTAAGGATGTTGACCCTGTCAGGATTCTATTACATGCATATAGTGTCTATGTCCTGATTAAAGGACTCTAGGCCTTGTTAGAAGCCTCAACCCTACTAGGAGTTGGGATTAAAAAATAGGATGTTTACAAGATGAGCTCACTACCCAAACATGTAAAATACAATGATATTTGAATACAAAGGTAAAGTATATAACCTTTCACCACTGCCAAATAGCTTTCCTATTTTGATTTAGCTTTCTAGGATCTTCTCTTTCATATACAGAGTTTGCTTGCTTTTCTTTTGCAATATACAACTTTGCATCACAGCATTACAACATTACAATATCTTATTACATATGTTTCTACTTCGCATTACATGCTTCTTACTTTTCTTTTGAAATATACAACTTTTCATCACAGCATTACAACATTACAATATCTTATTACATATGTTTCTACTTTGCATTACATGCTTCTTACATATATACAAGTTATTAAGAATAATGAATTATAGTCGGCTTTACTAAGCATAAACTCTTTCCTAAATACAAAATGATGAAGGGTACTCCCCTTAATACCACAAACACATAACAGAAATAGAGAAACAACAACAATATGCAAGAATAGAAAATGGCTTTCTTATTATCTCCACAAATGTGGAATTACAAACTTTCAGAATTACAATATGCAAAGCCACATGGGCATTCCCTTACAATATTCTATAGGACAAAGCCTCGAATCAATACCTAGAACCACCTAAGACAACACTACGGGCCTTCTTTATATAGGCAATTTCCACCGCCCAAGAAGGTTCTAGAAATTTAGCCCTAAGGGCCGACCAAACTTAGAATTATTTTATTTTTCATTTTATTACATCATAGTCAGCTCAAATAACTTTTGAAACCCGAACAGAAATTTTGAAGAAACAATATTTTCTGCCATTTCAGGTGGCCCAACTTCCAGAGACCATAAGTCATTACCAGTTGCTCCAATTGACTATTATGACCCCAATTCGAAAAGGGTGCAAGGAGCTCTATAAAATCTAAATTAAGCAAGCTTCATTCAGCCAAAAATTTGACCTCATCCGAGGCCCTAAAGCCTTCAAAATTGAGTTCAAAGTTTCTGTACCCTATTTCCAAAACTGAAAAGTTTCAATATCTTCAAAACCAGACTTGATCTAGCAATGAAATTTTACAGGCAAGCTAATATGACTAAGATGAACCTCCAACTGTGAAATCAAAACATTCTGAGATCATATGAACAACTTACTAAAAATAGCAAGTTTCCATAAATAGCAGCTCTACACAACATAGCCCTTATTGAAAAGAAACCAGAAATATTTTTGGGTGATGCAAAATTGCTCTTACACCTAGGATGCTCCTGCATCAGACACCTAGAGTAATTTGAGAAGTGACCCTATCATGACTCAGGTGTGTAGAGGAAAGCCAAGATGGTTAACCTCCTCCCTTGTCAGCCATGATGAATCTTCAACAGGTCATCCTTTCCACTTGACCAGATATTCTTCATATGTCCTATTCCTTGTGCTTCTGCCAACATGACTATCAAGTATGTCTTCAATCTCCTTGATATCTGAACTAGTTGCTGGAATACTCCACTGTGCTGCTATAACCTCATCTTCAACACCTCCTTCATAATACTCTGTCAGAACTAAAATGTTAAATACTAGTGAAATATTTAGCTTAGTAGGCAACTTGACCTCATATGTATTTCCTGAACCATGCTTCTTCAGTATCCTACATGGCCCAAACTTCTTCATTTTCAACTTGTTATATGTACCAACTGGAAACTGCTCCTTTCGCAAATGAACCATGACCTCATCTCCAACCTAAAATTCCTTACACCTCCTTTTTTGATATGCCTTAGCCTTATACTATGCATTCATTTGGGTAATATGCTTCCTCACCTCCTCATGGATGTTCTTCAAGTGTTCTGCAAAATCCTTAGCTTCAGCACTACTTATTTCTCCTTTATCTGTCTTTCTCAACTTAGATGCATTTCTGGGACTACTTCCATATACAATCTGTGGATGATGTGATGAACTAAACTTCAAATCTGTCTTCAACTCTTCACTTTCTACCAGTGTCATTATGTGTGCTTCCTTATTTGGCAAACTGGCTCCTGGAATCAAGCTCATCTGATGACTGATCTTTCTTACTGGTGGTAATCCATCAGGCACATTATCAGATACAATATCTTGAAACTCATTCAATAATTATGCAGCTTCTATAGGTATATCTTCTACTTCCTCTTTCCTAGCCTTTGGAATTAAGGTAAAACACATATGCTCATGCCTCATACCATCTGAGAAATTTTTTCTATCAACAAAAGTTATTCTTGCATTACCACATATTTTTTCTTCTGTTTCCTTCAATGGTTTTAGCTTATGTCACACTCCTTCCTTTGTCAGGGAATAGGTATTCGTACGACCATCATGTACCACACATTTATCAAACTGCCAAGGTCTACCCAACAACATATGACATGCATCCATAGATATGATATCACATAGTACCTCATCTTGGTACCCGCCGATCTTGAACTTCACTAGGCACTGTTCACTAACCGTGATGTTGTGGTCATTCTGCACCCAAGCAACCCGATATGGATATGGATGTTTCTACCTCTTGAGCTTCAACTTTGTCACCATCTCTTCTGACACCAAATTATCAGTACTACCACTATCAATAATCACATCACAACACTTGCCCTCACACTTGCACCTAGTGCGAAATAAGCTCCTTCTTTGCTCGGGTTCATTTTCACCACTCAATAGAACTCTTCTGTTAATTAGTGTTTCTCCTCTTTCAACATCTTTAGAATGTGATGATCTGGCATCTTCATCTACATATGCAACTCTAGCCTGGTCTTCATTCCTCCTATCTTTCCTTCCTTGGCATTGAGGACATTCAAATGCCCTATGACCTTCTTCTCCATAGTGAAAACATGTTCCACAGAAGCCTCCTCTTCCAGATCCTTGTTCTCTTCCTCTTCCTCTCTCATCTCTATTATTCTGATCTTGGAAACAATTGAAATTATCTCCTCTATGATTTTGACTATTACTGGCCTCATCCTACTTTTTCGGATTTTCATTTCGATCTTCATATGACCATCCACTAGATCTTCCATCATGACCTCTTCCACTTTGTCTACTCTCAAACTTCTTGTTCAACTTTTCCTCTACTTTTAGGGAAAACTGGTATGCCTCTTCAATACTATTCATTCAAACTAGATTTAGCTCCTCTTGAATGCTCAGCCTCAACCCATTAAGGTAACAGGCAACTTTGTCCTTATCAGCTTCTGCATGTCCTGTTCTGATGAGGATTCAATAGAACTCCTTTGTATACTCCTGAACAGATCTTCTTGCTTGCTTCAAACTTTGCATTTTCCTCAGTAGGTCAAGCTCATAATCAATAGGGATGAACTGTCGGTTCAATTTATCCACCATCTGATCCCATCTTGTGATTTTATCCTTTCCTCTTCGATTTCACTCCAATTGAATCTCTTCCCACCAAATCTTTGCATGACCCTTCAGTCTGGCCTTCACAAACTTGACCCGATCAGGATCCTTGATATCTTCATACTCAAAATATTCTTCACATTCATTGATCCAGTCGATCAATTCTTCTGGGTTAAGATTTCCAAAAAATGTCAGGACCTCAATCTTAGGTCTCTTCCTGATCTTTGCAATGGCTCAAAAAAGTCTTTCTTCTTTTTGATCTTCTTCTTCAGCTTCATCCTCGCTTTCATCTTTGACATTAAGATTCATTCCTCTGCGAATCTCCTCTTGCAATGCTCGCACTTGTCTCTGTAGTGCCCTAACCTCAGGTGTTACAACAACTCTTTCGCCACATTCCCTTCATGGAGGCATTTTCATCCTTCTTGCTAAAACCCTAACCATGGTCCTAATGCAAACTGCCTCATAGTCGGTGATCTGTTTACACAGAAACCCTAAACCACGGTCTTGGTGCAAACTACCTCACAATCGGCAATCTGTTTATGTAGAAATGCTAACCCATGGTCCTGGTGCAAACTACCTCACAACCAGTGATTTGTTTACACACTCAGGAACTCCTGCTCTGATACCACTTGATGAAGGGTACTCCCCTTAATACAACAAACACATAACAGAAATAGAGAAACAACAACAATATGCAAGAATAGAAAATAGGCTTCTTATTATCTCCACAAATGTGGAATTACTGTCTTTCAGAATTACAATATGCAAAGCCACATGGGCATTCCCTTACAATATTCTGTAGGACAAAGCCTCGAATCAATACCCAGATCTACTACCCAGAACTGCCTAAGACAACACTACAGGCCTTCTTTATATAGGCAATTTCCACCGCCTGAGAAGGTTCCAAAAATTTAGCCCTAAGGGCTGACCAAACTTAGAATTATTTTATTTTTCATTTTATTACATCATAGTCGGCTCAAAATAACTTTTGAAACCTGAACAGAAATTTTGAAAAAAAATTATTTTCTGCCATTTCAGGTGGCTTGACTTTTGGAGACCATAAGTCATCAGCAGTTGCTCCGATTAACTATTATGACCCCAATTTGGAAAGGGCGTAAGGAGCTCTACAACACCTAAATCAAGCAAGCTTCATTCAGCCAAAAATTCAACATCATCCGGGGCCCCAAAAGCCTTCAAAATTGAGTTCAAAGTTTCTATACCCTGTTTCCAAAACTGAAAAGTTTCAATATCTTCAAAACCAGACTTGATCAAGAAATGAAACTTTACAAGTAGGCTGATATGACTAAGATGAACCTCCAACTATGAAATCAGAACATTTTGAGATCATATGAACAACTTACTAAAAATAGAAAGTTTCCATAAATAGCAGCTCTACACAAGATAGCCCTTATTCAAAAGAAACCAAAAATATTTTTGGGTGATGCAAGCTTGCTCTTACACCCAGGATGCTCCTGCATCACAAAAATAATACATGCTTCCTGAGGGTTGACATCTAGGATGTCTTCCATTATATGATTAATTCATTATTTTGATAAACAAAATAATCCCTTAACTAATATTCTTATTCTGTCTTCTTTCTATGTTCAGGTCGGGTTCAACTGTGTCTCTATTATTCTGCAATATCTTCTTTTGTACATGCTGTATAGACTTGCACTTTCACATGTGACTTTAATATACATAGAATTATCCATGTTCAAGTGTGCATGCATTGAACCTACTTCTATGAACATCTCTAACCAAAACTATCACTGATTAGATTGGAAAATAATGTTGTACTTAGACAATTTTTACTTGCGCTCTTACAAAATTGCTTGCTACTATAGTGCGATCATCATAGTGATTATATGTTGCAATAATGACAACAACTTGATATCCTACTCGACCAAATTGCCAACAACATCATTACCAAACTTAACACTTATACCTTTGTAATCATCTAGGGTTTCAAATTTACTTTTATCACCAGTCATGTGATGTGAGAAACCACTATCAATAATCCATTTATCACCTTTACTCATATTAGAAATAAGTGTAGTTTTCTCATCTTCATCAGAATCATCTTTCATAGAAACATAAACTACTTCAATATACAAATCATCACTGTCACTATCAGTTTCCTCTTCATCAATATAAAAGGATTTCTTACCTTTATCCTTCTAATCTATGTACCTTCGGTGATCTCTATTATCTCTCTTATCTTTGTACTTGCTTTCTGTTTCCTCATCCTTGTCATTCCTATCAGGAGATCTTGCAACATATGGCCAACTTTGTTACATGAAAAATAGATTATAGAAAGTTTACCTTTATATTTTCCTTTTCATCTTTTCAATCTTCTAGCCATTGTTACAAGTAGCAGTTGTCGTTGCAACAAAATATTGACCTATTAATGCCTGATACAACCACTAGACTTATAGAAGACATAGGAGGTGGTTAAGCCATGTCACAAACTTTATGAGTGATGTTGGCTCACTACAAACAATCCCCCTCCCAGTGTCACTTGTCCTGGCTTACATGGATTCGAACCTGTGACCAAGCTCTGATACCACTTGTTACAAGTAGTAGTAGTTGTTGCACCAAAAGATTAACCTGTTAATGCCTGATAAAACCACTAGAATTATAAAAGACACACGAGGTAGTTAAGCCATGTCATGAACCTAGTGACAGACGTTGGCTCACTACCAATAGCCATGAGTGCCTCAAGATCATCTAGTTCCTGATCAGAAGTGTCATTATTGTTGTCACTAAGGATTGCACCTAATTTGCTAAGTGTTGAACCCAGCAATCTTGTGAAACATGGGACTATTCTTAGGTTGTGGGTAACCTATCTACGAATAGACCTCCAAATTAAGGTTCGGCTTCCCTATGGATCACTTAAAACTTATCTAAACTTGAGGGGAAAAGGGAGAGAAAATGCATGAAAACAAAAACTTGCAAATGAATTGAAACAAAGGTGATCCACCAATTTTAAAGAAGATCCACAACTGAAAAATGTGTTTACTCCAATAGCAAAATGAACTTAACTCACAACTCAATCCCACTCTCTTAAACCGTTAGCGAAACAAGGTACTTAGAATGCAGAAAAGGAAGAAAACTTCACAAATCTGATATTCTTGATTGCACACAAATCACACTACTAGATTAAGATAAATCCCTGAACACCAACTTGAATTCAACATGCAGATTAAGGATATAGAAACATCACAATAATCCTACATATGACTTCAAAAGCAAACCTGGAATTATAGGAGAACAAGAAGGATCAATTTTATTGCTAAAAAGAAACTAAGTACAATTGTGTCTCTCAAAGCTACAACACTCCTATCAAAGAGAAAGAAATGAAGAGCTTACTTGATTGTTCTCTGCATATTTATCATTAGCACTGCCTATGGCACCCGAGAGCTTGGTCTTTGGGAATCATTTATTTATGTTTTCTCTTGCTTGGAGACCGTGGACTGAAGGTATGTTTGGTAGATGCTTGGTTGCTACAGGTGTTGAATTTTTGCCATTAATATCACCCTCTATTTATTGAATCAATGCTTTGTTGTTAGGCTCAATGGATCCATGAGCATAATACTTGCAGCAACCCTCTCTGTTGTATTAACCAATGCTCTCCATTTGGGTTTGAAACTGTGAGCCCCTGTTTTCTTGCAATCTACTTGTCCCATTCGGCCTCTTTGTGATACACACTATTGTATTTATTTCTTTATGCTGTGAACCGTGACCATTATGGAGCTAGAGAGTTTGCACTTATCAACTTGAGCTTATTGCTACATTGATATTGAATCTAACCACTGATATGTCTTGAGGGCATATGTTCATTTGGTTTCTTGGATATTTAGTGGCATGTTCCTTACTTATTGAGATCATCCTCTACATGAGGGCATATATATTTGCTCGATCAAGTTCCCTATTCCATATGATGTCATGCACATTGTGTGACTTGTGGCCCTTTTCATCTAGTTCACAATGTAGATTTGATCATGCCCATGCACTTATCTTATTGAACTAGAAATGATGATATGATGTGCTCTATAAGCCTTGTTGTTTCCAGTGCTCTATTTTGAATATATTTCATTTCATCTGAGGATGATATTGTGTAGATTTGAGTATTTATTTCTCTACTTTGATATTAATTTGATGCACTCTGCAAGCTCTTTTTGTTAGTGTTTAACCATGTTTCACTGATCCTCATTGATGTTGATTCATCTGGATGTACTTGCTTTTGATCGATGTGTGCTCTTGGCCCTTGATGCGATTATCTGACAAGAAACCTGGATTTTTCCTGTCATGATCTACATCAAGGGCCTAGGTCATTCATTGGATTCAATGTTGGATCAACTCCCCTCTATCTGCACATGAAACAAACATGTCAGTGAAAACATGGTGCCTCTTTTTTGTTCTGTGGAGCCTTATGCACATGCCCTGAGCACAACCTTTGTTTGAGGTGCACGGCTAAGTGTACATATACATTCTGTAGATATTGTGATACCAGCCATTAGATAGATCCATTGCATAGATCCATTGGATCTAACCCATCTCCCCTCATTTCTTCTACAGGTTCTGGATCTCAGGAGCTCTCTGGATAGGATCAAATTTGGACATCAATACCAGGCAATGTCCGGTACCCTAGTATTTAATAATTTTCCTTTATGTATATGTATACTCATTTGTTCAATTCTGGTAACAGCTATGCTCATGGCCTGTGTGAGCTTAGATAGATGCTTCCTTCTTTCAGTTCTTTCCCTTTTGTACAGTATACATGCATGCATGTGTAGCATTAGATGCAGTTCATTTCTTTCTACTTTTATGTACTTTGCAAATGAAATGAACACAAATCTTAAGCAAGATCACCTAATAACACAAACTAGGGTACATTGGCTCATCTAGTAATTAGGCCTCCAAAAGAGAATGAGTAAAAATATGACAACAATTATCACTTTCACTTTTCACACATTTTTCTTTTTCTCTCTTAGATTTATGCAAAACCATTTGTGACTTCAATACAGATTCAACATGAGGAATAGTGTAGTTATCATAGCTGGATAGTTCAAAAGTAGTAAGCTTACCAACAAGACTTTCTAGAGTTAGAACATTACCAAGGTTACATCTTGATTCTTGAATTGTTGAAATTTTGATAGCATAGATAGGAAGAAAAGTTCTCAATACTTTACCAATGACAGTCTCATCATCAATGATTCCATTAGCTCCTCTAATAGCACTCACTATCTCCTTGATTCTACCACAATAATGAGCAATATTATCACCTTCTTGCATTTTAATTTCATCAAACTTACCTCTCAAGTTTTCATCTTTTTCCCTCAGTACATTTGTATCACCACCATAGATGGTTGCAAGAGTATCCCACATTTTCTTTGCAGTAGTGCAATCCTTGATATCTTCAAATTTAGGATAGCTTAAGGCCAATGTAATCTCTAACATTATTTGATTGTGTTCATGTTTTGCTTTCATCTCCTTGGCAATCAAAGGTGCAGCAGGCATAACATAGTCATGTTCAACATAGTATTTCGTTGAATCACCAATACCAGCTAGATGTAGTTTCATGAAACTCTGCCATGCAGGGAATTTCTTCTTGTTCAACTTACATACCTCCTTTTTATACATCTTGATCATTAGCTTCAAGTACCTTTAAACTTTTTCTTTGTAAGCACCAATAGCTCTAATACCAATTGTGAATATTATTTAGAACAACAAAGAGGAGTGAATCAGTTGTTCTCGGGTCTAGATGTATGAATTAAAATTTTAAACACTTCAACAATCTTAGATCTAATCACCAACACAACTTGATCTCTAAAGTGTATATACCAGAAACATATAACATGCAGTACACTATCCAAAAGTAATTAACTTACAGAATATAGAATCAATCACATCAAAAAATTCACACAAGTATAACACCAAGATTTATAGTGGAAACCCAACTTGGGAAAAACCACTCTATAACATGTTACTGATATTTTCACTCTTCTGAAGTGAGCTCTGTGAAAAGCCAACCTTTTTAAAGTTTTACAAACACACTGCTAGGTGTGACCCTGTTAAAGGATTTAAACACTTTGTCAAAAGTGACCTAGTTAAAGGATTTAAGTACATTCCATTAGAATGCCACCTTGATTAAAAGATTTAAACAATGACTATTAGATCAACCTTGATTAAATGATTTAGACTGATACAATGGTTAGAAAGTAGCAGTAGTTTCTGATCTAAAAAACATACAACTCACTTTTCAAATAATAGATCTAATTCGCACATATATGATAATTTACTGACTGGGTTCCATTTCCATCTCCATCTATCATCTTCTCAAAATTTTCTTCAAGCAATCACAAATCTAATCAACTCCTTCACCTTTAGCCTTTTGCTTAGACTTATCAGTCAATAACATCAACAACTTCAGCATACTACGTAACCTCACACTTAGGTTTTCCTATATACCTCTTCAGTTAGGTAGATCCATCTTTTACCGCTTAATCTCCTCCATAGATCTTAGGTTAGGTCAGATTCATCAAATCCTTCCAACATTTAAGTTCTTCATCCTTCCTTCTAGATACATCTTGAAACTTCTCATTGAATCCATAATAAAATGATTTACCATGCATTAAATTCTCCATACAATCAATTAATAAAGTCAACACGATTTACATAACCTAAGAATTCAACTATGTCAGCTGGGAATCTCAATTCTTTCTCCAAATGTAAATTATTGACACTCATTCAATACTGTGTTCATCTCCTCGGTCATCACTGTGTAACTCAATCATCTCTACAAACTATCTTCCTCGGCTAACACTATCTTGCTCGGTAATTTCCTATCACTCGGCATAAACTGATGTTTGGTCAACACTAAATTTACTTGGCATATACTAGCACTCATTCGACACTAACATCACTCGGCTTAAACTAGATTTCTTCACTTTTTCTCAATTAAGCCTACTTCTTTAGTCTTTCTTCTTACTTAGATAAACAATACATTATCTTATCAATGTGCCAAATAATCAAGTACTCATTGAAGTATCAAATAACTTAACCATTCCCTAGGTTCTCTTGTTATCTCCCTTTCCCTAATCCTTTTCATCAATCAATAGATATAGTACTTTCTTAGATAGCAACTGTCTTACCAGTTAAGGTTTGAAATCAATGATAATACAATAATTGTTTAATTGCAGTTTCCAACACTTTGTTTTCTTAATCTTTTCAAGATTCTCAATCAAATGAATTCTTTGAATTTCACTCATTTCTAATTCAACTTTGTCTACACACATAAGATAGGTTTCTTGTACCATACCTATGACCATTTCATCTTCCCTAGAGCTGGCACAAAACTTTGTAGTCAAAATCTTGCACACATACCTCACATCATTCTACTCAATCTTACTAATTACAATGCCTCTTCCATTGTATGAAGACTTTGTGTTGTCTAGCACTATTTTCTTCACATTATTTTCATTTAGAGGGATTTCACCTTTGTTGGATAGACCTATTAGCTCATTTATTAAATTTTTTGTAATGTCTATTACTCTATCATCCAACCACAACTTCCCATTATGAATTCTACTTAAAATGATCTTTGTCCATTCTTCATTCTAAAATCCATAGTGAAATATGTACTTAATGATGTCCAGTTGACCTAAATATTCATATCCTTCCTTGTAGGTCATATCTTGTTTGTATATCTTATTATACTCCTTAGTCATACTATTGTCTCCTATAGTCTCACATTTACATTTCAAATATCCTTTCACGTCTTCCAAATGCAAGACACCGTTAGGTATAGATGATAAAGCTAAACTAGGGTCTTCTTTAGAGGGTTCTACTAATTCCTTTCTCACCTTAGGTCTAGGTGTGTCCTTGATGTTGTGAACCAATGATATATCCATGATTACACTTTAAAATGACTGCTTTAACAACAAATACTTAATGAAATACCTCATAATCATGATTTAGGGATTCCGCGTAGATCTGATAGAAATCTATCTCCAAATCTTGCAAAATGATTTCAATCTTCATTGGATAACTCTCTGAGACTCTTGTAAATGCTTGAATGAACAAATAATGTCAATAATCTACTTTTATCTATCAAATCCTTCAAGACATTGTTGTCGCATTAATTGCATAAGTGTATACATGCCAAAAAGTTGTTCCTGGTTACCTGCAAAACTTCTTTATTTTCATGTAGCCGCATACATCTTCATAAATTCATGCGCTCTTAACCATAGCTTTCTTATATCACTTACTAGCTTAAATTAACATCATAAGGCTTTATTCATCTTTTCTAAACTCTATGCTATTTTGATGCTTATTCTCATACATAATTTATGAAATTTGATGCTTAATCAGTTTGAGATGGGTTTAGAATTGATACACACTTACTCTCAAATACTTCACCTGACTGACTTCCTGATATTGTGGATGCACTTTTTTTGATCTGTAGCTTTAACAAATATAACTTCTTCTATGCTACTATTGTTTCCCTTTTGACTGTTCTTAGTATCCATATTCCTTCTAGTGTAATTCACATTTCTTCTAGGATTAGGATTCCTTATCTTCTTCTCTCTACAATATCTCGTTGTGTGACCCATGTTATTACAAATCTAACAAACTATAACATTGTTTCCATATCTTGGTCCTAAGTGACTAATTTATGATCTGCAATTTCTAGAAATATGTCCAACATTGTTACATCTATAACACAACTCCATTTCTTGTATTTTTTTTTGCTCCAATAGGTCTTTTATCTGCAGGGTTAGTATTTTTTAACATTCTACTATTTTTTTTATCATTAAATCTAGGTTTCTTACAATCAATAGCTCTATGTCCAAAACCATGACAATTATAACAATAACTAGAGATGGGTTTGAATTTCTTACTTGTGCAATCTCTTTTCATGTGTCCAAATGAATTGCATGAAAAACATATACCTTGAATTCACTTCGCATTTCTTTGGGTGATTCATTTTTCTTAGGCTGATTAGGTACATCCTCAAATTGGTTAGACTCAACTTTGATTCTTTTTCTCCTTCTTTGTTCTTAGGTTGTTGAATTTTTAGATTGGGTTCTTTACATTCTTCAATCTTCTTTGAGAATTTTTCTTCAAAGTATCCAAGACCAGTTTTATCATAAGAGGGTTTCTAATAAGAAATCTATTCATCAATTTTCTCACTATTGGAATACAGTTTCTCAAGATGTTTTTTGGATTAAGTTAGTTCTCCTTTCACAATTGTGTTGTATTTCTCAAGTTCGGTATACTGCAATTTTGTAATCTCAAATTCAGATGTTACTTTTGTAAGTTTAGATCTCAAATTTGCATTTTCATACTTTAGATTTGATTCAACTTTGTTGTTATCATCTTTCAGACTTAGCTTTAGATCTACAATCTTTAGTTCATGCTTCAAGATCTCATTTTCCTTTTTTAGTTTTGAAACTTCATCACTATCCTTGATTTGTTTAGTGGGTTCTTTCTTTGATTTTAGATCTTCTATCTTATCTTTTAGTTTCTCAATGTAGTTTTTTGCATTATCATATTTGTCCTTCAGAGTATCTCTTTCTTCAGTAAGAATATCAATCTATTCAAGAGCTTCATCTAGGTTTTTTTTCCAATTGATCCATATCTATAGAGATCTTACTCAAGCTATTAGGCCTTCTCCAAGTAACTGTGCTCTGATACCAATTGTTAGAAGTAGGAAATACTAAGAGGGGGGGTGAATCAGTATTTCACAAACCTTTACTTTTTCCCACTTATGGATATATGAAATTAACTTATAGCTTGCATAAGAAACTAAATTGAATAATCAGCACAACCATAAAATGAAAGAACTCATAACACCATAATTCTTCTCAAGGAAACCCTGGCCAAGGGAAAACCTTAGTGGAGATGATACCCAAAAATGATCCACAAATCAAAAGTATATGGTTAAAGATATTGACCTTGTTAGAAGTCTATTACATATGTATAGTGTATATGTCTTGGTTAAAGGACTTTAGGCCTTGTTAGAAGCCTCAACCTTGTTAGGAGTTGGTATTAAAAACATGAATGTATGCAAGATGAGATCACTGCCCAAACATCCAATATACAATGATAATCTATAATACAAAAGGTAGAATACAAAAACCTTTTACTATTGCTGAATATCTTCAATATTATGATCTAGCTTTGCAGTCTCTTCACAAAATTTATTATCAACTCACACTAATCTAATCATATATCAGATTTCACATATCATATTAATACACCTTTTCATTTCATACATGTTTTTCATACATCTATCTTTGCATTACAAGTTTCTTTCTTATATACAAGATTATTACAAAATAACCTTGCTATTGGCTTTCAATTCATTACACGCTTTCCAAAACATAAAATCACTTCTTTCTGCCTTAGGTTTAACATCAAGGATGTCATTCCTAATAGGTCAAGTCATTATTTTGATAAAAAAAATAATCCCTTAACTTAATATAGTGAATTACTGATCGTTGCTCTATTATGGTCGGCTCAACATTGTCTCTATAAAATATTGATAAATCTATATATACATGTCATACAGTCTTGCACTCTTAGGTGTAGCTTTAATATACCTTATATAAACTATGTTCAAGTGTGCATGCATTGAAAGTACTCCTGTGAACTTCGTTGATCAAAATAATCTCTATGTAGATAGATAAACATTGTTATACTTAGACAATTTTCATAAGTTCTCATCCAAAACTTCCTCCTTAGATCATGTTGTCTAAACACTAAATATATGTTTCCATAATGACAACATCATGATATCTTAATTAGCCAAATTTCCAACAATATCCTTTAACAAAAATGTATTCCATAAACTTAGCAAATAGTGTTGACTCTTGTAAGATAAGAAAATAGATCAATTATGAAAGGATATGTCGTTTATGAGAAGAAACCCTTGAAAGGAAGAGATCTTGTTAGTAATGTTATCTCTATTTGAGCATTAGATGTTATCATTAGTATCAAATTGGATCAGTCGGTTATGTAAGCTGATCAGTCGGTAAAATGAAGAACAACAAGCTATAATATGCTAGTCGGTTGAACAAACAAGCCTTCATACCAAGTATTCATAAGGTAGTACTGAGAGCTAAATGGAAACAAGTTTAACCCAAGCATCGAGCATCAGTAAACACCAAGTAGTATACACACCGAGCACCAGTGTATTCACTGAACAGAATTGGTCATGTTTACCAAGTTGTTCAAGAAATGACATAGTAATCAGTTATGGCACATTTATCTATGCAAACAGTTACACAAATTCATAAAACATTTTACCAAGATCGAGGATTATTTATTGTAGATGTAATCATTAAATGTAATGATGATTCCTATGTAAGAGTCAGATCTAGGTTAGTTTTGTACACCGTAGATCTTAGGTTTTTCTAAGATGTTGTAAACCTAATTAGGTCATGGAAATCATAGCTATTGCTATATATTTGTAATTCATGTCATTTTGACATAAGGAGAGAAATCAAATCAAGTAAGAGATCTTGGAGTAGTAGCCACCTTCAAGACATCATAATTCAGACAAGGTTTGCATGAATGAACAGTGATCAAAGATTCAATTCAATTTATTCAGAAGCAGTCAAGGATACTGAGTAGAACATAGGATAAATTACTACACATAGAGGTGATATTTATTCAGTATATCATAGATCTGATTCAGACAAAGCATAGTTTTTATTTATAGATTCTTTCTATTATTCTCTAATCATTGTAATAGAGTTTGTAAAATCTCTTAACAAAGTAGACTTAACAGTCTGTTAGTAAATCTCCTAACTAAGTGCACACTCAAGTAGTGTTGTTTAAATCCTCTAACAAGGTATATCTAGTTGATTTGATTATTACTCCTAATAGGGTAAGATCACCAAAAGTGATCACAACTTGTAGCCTTAACTAGCATACTTTATTATCTGTAGTAGTGAAGAATTTGTGGGTGTCATCCCCACCATAGTTTTTACCTTCTAACAAGGGTTTCTGGGTAACCAAAATATTGGTGTTATGTGTTGCATTTCATGATTGATCTATTGTTTCATTTCATGTACTTTACATTTACAAAGTCATTTTGATGAATGTTTCATATAATGGATTCATTTGGTTAGTTAGTTACTACTGTTTGTAGATTGAGTATTCGATTAAAAGTTTTTGAGGGTACTGATTTACCCCTCCCCTCTCAGTCCCTTATCTTTCCATTCCAACAATTGGTATCAGAGCTAGATATCTTATTTGGAAGTTTAACCACTAAAGAGGAAAGATCTCAAGATGGAGAGATACAAGTTGGACAAGACCATTGAGAATCAAAAGATTTAGATTCAAATCCTTATGGAGCAATACAAGCAAGCTAAGGATGAGTTGAAAAAGTTACTAGTTCAAAGAAAGGACATGGCTATTCGACAATGTGAGACTGACTATCATGAAGAAGAAATTGATGATATATTTGAAATATCGGATCTAGTTCATGCAGCATATCTGACATATCTAAAAATGCAATTTTTTATTTATATGAGAGAAATCTTCATTTGACTAAACAAGTGAAAGCCCTATAGATCGGTCAATAAACACAAATGGTAAGAATGATTGATGTGATGAATAATGCTAGACAAGCTGAACAAGAGAGAAATTTGATTGTTGAAGATAGGAGACAAATGACTAAACAGTTACAAGTTAAGGAATTTGAGATACTGAGACTTACCCAGCATCACTTCGAGATATCCAATCAGATGATTGTTGTAAGCTAGGAGATCAACCAAGTAAATAATGAATTATCAAGGAAACTTGAAGACATTGGAGTAATTAGGGAAGAAAATGAAAAATTGAGAAATGAAGTGAAGATGTAGCAGCGACACAATGAGATGATGAAAAAGGTTGAAGATAATTCCAAGAAAATTGATGATTTTTTGATTAGTCAGAGAGGACTTGGAAGTACTATTGGATTAGGCTACACCAAGCAAGTAGAATCTTCTAAGAAAGTTGAATAGATGACTAACTACAAGATTCAAAGACCCAAGACACTATCATGTTATCACTATGGTAAACCAAGCCACACTTCAAATGTTTGCAAGAGTAAAGCACAAGGTAAACCTAAAACCACTCCTAAATTTAATGGTCATTGTTATAGTTGTAACAAGTTTGGACATCAAGCATATGAATGTAGATCTAAGTTGAATAGGACTCCTAATAAAACCTACATGGAGAAACATTGTCACACTTGCAACATGCATGGACACACCTCACAAGAATGCAAAACAAAAATGAAGCAAGTCTAGACACCGAAAGGACATAATACAACCTATCAATTGAGAAGATAAGGTAATTCTTACACTTGGTATTATAACACATGGGTTAACTACATAGTGTGTGGAAGGTATGGACATATTGCAGCTAGCTGCATGAGGAAGAGATGGATAGGCAGATCTCATAGCTAGACAAGTACTTGTATGGCATGCTTACACTGTCACAAAGTCGGTCACCTAAGTAAAGATTGTAGAGACCGAGCACCAGAGACACAAGTTTTCAAAAATGGCAATACAAATGAAGATATCATGAGGATAAGAAAATTTATGTAGAGAAAGGCATCAAATGATAATGTTGATTCAAGTAATGCAATTGGTGAAACCTCATCCATTGGATTGGGTGACATCGGCACCTCCACCTAAGATGAAAAAGGTATGTATGGAACTGACAATCCAAAATGATCATATCTATCTTACAGTTCCTCATATTAGTGTATCATCAAAAAATGGAAGCACTTCCATTTAGGACTAGTTCAGCCCTTCAAGTAAGTAGTTTGGGGTCATGTCAAACATCTTGAATGGGTCTTTGACTTGGATCTTGCTTTTTCCCCTATTCTGCCCCATTTTCCACTTCTTTTCTACATACTTTTGGCATCCTGAATTGAGATTCTAAGATTCTTGACCTCAGGGTCAGGTTGACCTCGACCCTAACCTAGGTCAAGGATGACCTTGACCTTGACCCAAGGTTCAAATTTCAAAATCTCAATCTCTGAATGTCAGGTTTCGGAGAGATTTATTTTCCCTCTTCGGGGCCACTATTTCTTGAGTTAAGTGTCAAATTATCAAATTAATATTTGAGGTGAACCTTTCTCGAGCTTTGTGTAGGATTCCTAATTTATTATTTGAGATTATCCTTTCTCAATTTTTGTGCCTAATGCTCAAATTAACTATGGGGTTGGCCTTACCTCAAATTTTGTGAGAAGGCTCTTAAATAATTATTTTTATTTCTATCTTAAGGGTGGACCCCTTCTAGAGTTTTGTGTCAAGGCCTTAATTTAATTTCCTCTCCATGTGCACCTCTCTAGATTTTTGTGCCATGGACCCTTAATTATTATTTTCTATGTGGCCTCTCTAGAAGTTTGTGCCCTAGATCACTATAAAAGGAGGCCTTCCTCTCTCATTTCAATCCATCTTCCATCTTTCATCTTTTTCATAATCTATCAAGAAAGAATTCAAACCTTCAAGAATTCAATGATTCAAGATCCAATTCATCAAGGAGATCCATTAGTAGCCATTGAAGGATTCAAGCTCTATGGAGCCCTCTTGTTGAAGATTTCTCCATCCATCCATTCAAGCTTCTTCTTATTCCAAGATCCATTCAAGTTTGGTATTGAAGATCTAAAGACAATTGATTTGAGACATCCTACATCCAATTATACATTCATTTGGAGCATCCATACTTGTGGATTCAAGGATTCAAATCCTCCACAAGGGTTTCAACATAAGCAAGGTGAATTGTTCCATTTACTTTGTTTATCTCTGCAATTTCAATTCAATTTCAAGATTAATTCCTAAATTGGGATTTGACTAAGGCAAATCCCTCCCCCCAACAAACAAAACCTTTTTTCTTGTAGGAACAGGTGCGGGACGGCAAATTATAGTGTAGATCTAGATACCCTTTTCAGAAAACTTTCAAAATCCACAAACAAAATTTCCATCAAAGTAGTGCAGGTCAAGGTCAACATTTTGGGGTCAAGGTCAACATTGTCTACCTAGGTCAAGGTCAACCTTTCTCAGAAAAGAAAAATATTTATGGGTTTTGTAGATCTTGCATTTTCAATTCTATAATATGAGAGTCAACAATTTCTGAGACCATTTGATAGGGTTTTCAGTCGATTCTTTTTCGGAGGTAAGTACCTTTTATTTCTTGATTTCAATATTAGTCTTCGATATTTACTTTCCATATCATTACAATTTCATGTATGTGTAAAATATTGGTTTTGGGGTCTCTTTTATGTGCAAACCATTGTCCTAGACCCCATCCATATTCTTCATCTTACAATTATATGTGCACATACCAAATCTACATGAATTAAGATGCATTATGGTTTTACAAGTTTTGATCTTTAAAGTGTTTATAGTCAGTATATGTTAGACCGAGTGAGAAGTTGCCAGTTGGTAATTATTATGCAAGGTTAACTGAGTATCAGTATTTACTAAGTGGAAATTTACATGTTAATCGAGCTTATGGAATTTTGCGGTATACATCGAGTTTGATAGTTGTTGTCGAGCTGTGATTAGGTTGAGCTTTATTGCAAAAAGGTTTGAGCAGGAATTTGAAAAATCTATAAATACGTGGTGAACTTAGCTCATTTTTTTCACACAATGATTACGAAGAGCGGAGAGTTTTTCAGAGTGATTTCAAGAAAAGGATTTCCAGAGCATTTGAGCACAAATTTGAAGTATTCTAAGTGATCTCATCATCATTTTGAGTAAGTACTACTACAACTGAGTTGTTCATTTGTTACTTGCTGAAACCCTAAACAAAAACTATGGCATCTGTATCGAATGTGAGCAAATCCAAGAATGCAGAGGAAGAGGAAATAAAATTGATAGTTTCTGCTACTTGTGATGAACCAAGATACAAACTCCATCCTGAAGTAGCATCGCAATCTGATAAAATGGGAGCTTTCTCAAGTATACCACCTAGGGTTTTATTGGTGGAAGATGTATGTTCATTCATTCACTATAAAATTTGGGAAATTGAAGACTTTGAGATGTTTGCAACTTATCAGTAGTTATGTGGTGAAGACAGGAAGCTGAAATCTGATCATGAGCACCTAAGAGTCAAAAGTTTCGTTAATGCCCTAAATTTCACAAAGGTTTTCAAAAATGAATGGATACAAATTATTCTAATTTGGTATCATGATGGAAAATTATGGTTGGATGAGCCTATTGTTGGCACTTCAAATTTTCAGTAAATGAGTCTTGTGAAAATTTTACAAATTTGAAGTGTGTATAGATGTTCATAAAAGTATGATAATTTTGCTATAAAAAACCCATAAAAGATCTTGCAAAATTATTTTTTCTTCCTCAGTATCTAGTGAACCCTAATTAAGAGCTCAACCTAAGAAAAACCCTAAATATATGCCATTTTCAAAAAAGCCCTAAGTCACTCTATTTTAAATTTATTTGACCATTACCTTTTTTGTCACTTAAAATCCCAAAAGTGCACATGCGTAAAGTTTTCCTAAGTCTCGGTGACTAGCGGTTTTAATTTTTCCTAAGTCTGGTGGCTATGATATATCCTAAGTCCTAATTACTTTATATTCTAATGTTTTGGCTTTCATTCGGCTTGGTATCTTTAAAAGAGCTCTAATGGCAGTCGTATAGTCGCATAGAATCTTATAGACCTATGCGATCATGCGACTAACCGTCGATCTTATAGAGAAGCTTAATGCAAAAAAAAAAGTGGGACCGTTGAAAAATATTTCACAAGTGGCAGCCTTTTATTTGTAAAGGACAGTGGGACTAGTGTCAGAGGAATCTTCAAAGATGAAAGTAATAAAGAAGATCTAATGGTTGTCGTATGATCGCATAGAATCTTAGAGACCTATGCGATCATGCAACTAACCGTCGATCTTGCATCAAGCTCAGTGTAATTCTCAGGTGGGACCATGGACAGGTGTACACGACTGGTGGTTTCTCATTGGTTAAAAATAGTGGGACCAATGTTAGTTTTTTGCATAAGGTTTTTCTTGATTGGTCGATAGGACTTGCTGATGTGGAGGATGTCAGTGAACACAAATGCTCAGAAAGAAGGAAACTACATGACAACTTGCTAGCTCTTGCAAGCGTGGCTTGTTTTTAACACCAAAGGTAAAGTTGGACCAGGGCTTAAGAAATAGATGACGGTGGGTGAATGTTAACAGTTTGTCACATGGTTGCATGAGCTTTTTTCAAGCTATGCGATCATGCGACTAATGTTTTGTTTTAACAGTAAAGGTTACAAGGGATTTGCTGCCAATGAAGGAATTGACATGATGGCTTGTCATATAGTCACATGAGCTTCTTTCAATCTATGCGATCATGCAACAAACCGTTGGATTATTTTCCAAGTGAAAATCAACGGTCAAAACTTAAATTAAGAAAGAAGTGAGTGAAAGGTTCAGACAAGTGATAGTTCATTTCCTAGAAAATTAATGGTGATATCATGCGAAGTAAATTACTGAAGTGATTGTGGATCGATTGTGAGTATGTCAAAATCTATTGCCCCCTCAAAAATCCACAAGGAGATAAAAATTTGCAGAGCGCTTGGTGAGCAGAATTGCAAAAACCGACTGCTGCTTTCAGAGGGATTTTGAAGAAAAGGTCAGTTCTTCCTACACTTGCTTATTCTGTTAAGAAGTGTTGATTTGATATTGTGTTCTTTTGCACTCAATATACATAAATTATAAGCCCTAGAAATGCCACCTAGGAAAGAGCTTTTCAGTGAAACTGATTATCTTAAGAGGGGTCTGCATGAGGATTTATTGCAAATTTTTCCTAGTTCAACATTAAATTTGGCAGAGGTCAAACAGCTAACACCAAAGGAACCTAGGGTAAAAGTGGCAGATGGGTTGTATGATACAAGAAATTATATCAGAGATGCTAAGATCAGTTTTCTCAATGCGAGTGGCACTTCTGACTTCACTAGGCTAACATTGTTTACAATAGGTTTCAGCCAAAGAAATACCCCTATTCCCGCCTGTAATGTATGGGAAAAAGATGTAGGCAAGCTTGTAGTACCCAGTGTCTTCTTAGATGCAGACTTGATGATTGAAGTGGCAAAGAACTATGACCCTATTACTAAAGAGATTAGGGGTGTTAGAGGGCAAAAGCTATTGACAGTCTCTACTGAGGAAATCAAAATAGTTTTTAGACTAAGTGACCCCTCACCTAACCTGGAACCGATTGATTTTAAGGAATTAAGAGAGGTCTATGATGCACAGAGACGTCTCCTTATAATTGGTCCTGTAAAAGATTTATGCACTCAAATTGGAAAGATGATTGTTACAGGACTAGGTGCATAGGAGCCATTTAAAATAAAATATTTTGATGTACTGGCAAGAGGTGCCTATTGGTCATTATGTCAAGTTTTTGGGGAAGATGCAAATGAGAAAATGCCAAAGCACCTAATGTATATGGTGATCCAAATCTTACATCCCCATCTCTCAATTACTTTTGATTATGCCCCCTTCATTGCTGACTTAATCCATGATGGATTAATAGGGATTCAAAAGAATAAAGTTGATAAACCCTTTTGCTGGTACTCATTTATGATGTACATGTTTTTGTCCAAAAAACTGATTATTTTGCAAAAGAAATGGAATTATCCAAATAAAGAGGTGGAGAGGACATGCATGTTCAGCTATGGAATTCAAATATGACATGGGACAGAAAGGATAGTAGTTATATACGGTTTGACAAATGTTTTGTAGCAAGATTGAGACTATTCTTTGTTCATGACAGCCCTAGGGTCCCGGTTGCCTTGGCCAAAGTTGTTAGACTACAACAATTTGCAAAGGACCTCAACATAGTGCACAATTGGGGTGATTTTATTTTCTATCCCTATTCAACTGTTATTAGAGTATATGGTTTCAGGGGGACTCCTTTTATTTTGCCTTTCCAAGTTCCCACCAAGATTGGCATTGCAGAATTCTTCAGACAATTAGGTGATATTGAGAATACTAGTATTGCTAAGGGTAGAGGAACTTTGTTCCCAAATATTACCATTGCCCACCAGTTTATAATCACAAAGGGTGGGTGGGTTCATATGCATAAAATCTTGGATCCATATCATTTGACAACTACAATTGCTCGGACAATAGACCCAAAGGGTTTCTACAATGAAATGTTTAGAAAGAGGATCAGATGCTCAGCAATAAACCACATTTTTAATTTTCTAGAAGATATTATTAGAAATACCCCAAGGTTGCAAGACCAAGCAGTCAGAAAGGAAAAGTGGTTAGTATACAAGAAAACATGGGATTTTGTCTGACAATTTGACCCTAAATATGATCCTATAGGCAGCATAAATGCAGATGTTGAACTGACCTTAGAAGCTATTGCCAGATTTTGGTGCTCATCTTTACGATCCATCTTGAAGTTTTGTAACAAGAAAGTTTTTATTTGCATTTTTTGTCTTATCTAAGGACTCCTTTCTTGTCTTTTCTAAGAAGATTCGAAGCTTGTTTGCAATCCTTATTCTATAAAAGGATTACCAGGATCAGTGTAAAAGGACTGAGAACTTGATCAATTTTACTGATAAGTTTCTTGAGTCTGGGATATCATAAACCATTTTTAGACATTATTTCTATAGAAGCACAATATTTTCTAGTTCAAGTTATTTTCAGAAGGTTATACTGTAAAGCATTTTGTGAGCATGATATAATATAGCATTTGAATAAAATCCAGGATTTATATCTCTCCTTGAGTATTTCTGTTTGAGTTATGAATTGTTCCAATTCATTACATAGATAATCTCTATGTGTATGTCTATATTTCTCAGCTTTGATCCAGGATTAGATTAAATAAGCTTTGAATGTGACATAAATTCTTTGAAGTTTTTCTTAAGGATGCATCAGTAAGTAGTGTGAATCTAGGAACCTTTGATAAAATCCACCATAGGGTGATTAGTATTTTCAAAGGAGAATAAATCTTTCAAAGTTCAGTATATTTGTTCATGTATAATAGTCTTGTAGTGGAGGTGTAGCCCAATGGATAAGGCACTAGCTAGCAGTGAGGTTCTTCTCATAGAGATAAGTGTTTAAAAGGATTCTACTGGTATTTCCATCTTAAAGCATAAAATTTTCAAAATTCTTTGAAGTTCAGTGATTTGGAGAATAAATTACCACATAGTGATAGTGAAAAATCTATGAATGAATGGTCATCATTTAAGTTTTTCTTGTCATTTATCTGTTGCATTTAAATCCAATCAGTGAATTAGTGAAGCAAGTTTTGTTACTAGATTAGGAGCACCCTCCTTGGTTTTGCAAATCCAAAAGCGCAGAGGGCATACTAAGACCCTATAGTTGGTCCAATCATCTCTAGAGTTAAATATTTGGATCTAACCAATCCTCAAAATCTGTAGATGTATTGGTTGCCTATTAGAGCATAAAGTCCATTTTGGGAACCAACAAAATGGTGACTCTGCTGGGGAATAGGGATTGAAATACTATGATAAATTTGAATTTTAGATCTCTAGTATTGTAAATTTGAATATCAAATAACGTAGGTACATGTTGAGCTAGACTCCTAGCCTTCTTATTTGTTAGAACCAGTAAAGCAACATTGGAAAATAGAGAAATATTTGCAAGCTTTGGATTTGGTCAGAACCTGAAAATCTCTTTTAGCTTTGCATTTGTTTATAGTAATCTTTGTTTTTGATTACTTGATAAGTTTTGAATACTTTGATTTACTAAGTGTGTGAAAATATTTCCCAACTTGTGTTGGTGGCGACTCTGAAAGTCTCTGCAGCAGTGCTAAGTAAAGATAATAAGAAAATAAGAAATTGTTTCACATACTTGCAATTATGAGTCAAAGAAATACTAGGGCTTGGAGGAAGGACCATCCAAAAAGTAGATTAGAAGGTGAACTTCCAAGCACTTCTAGGACTTATTTACCTAGAAGAAATCAGAATAGTGGTGATATGTCTCAGGCATGGAGACAGAAGAAAGATATGAAAATAAATCACAAATTCACTCAAGACCAAGAAGAAAATACCTCTGAGTATGAAGAGGTAGTTAATTTGGGTTTAGGAGCATATGAGGACTTTTATTTTCATAAAAATGATGAAGTTCATCATAAGAAAAAGATGAACCTAGATGTAGAATCTCAAAAAGAAGTCAGAAGGTCAAGAAGTAAGAGCAGGGGCCTAGAAGGAAGAAATGATCCCCCAACCCGGGGACCTTCTCCTTTTGAAAGTCCTAAAAATCCTAGAAATTAGCAAGGAGATTCTACGTCTAAAAATTCACCATCTAATACTACTCTTCCAGATTCAGAGGATATTTTTGAAGAAGTCTACAATTTAGAAAGAAGTATCCAGGAACAAATTGAAATTAGGAAGGAAAGAGAAGCTGAAAAGGAAACTGAATTAAGACAGGCCCAAATTAGGACAGATCAGCTCAAAAGACAATTGATGACCTTGAAGGCCATAAATTTTTTAGAAGCCCCCAAGGAGGTTGGTGAACAACCTATTGTCTGACCCATTGCTGAAGTTAGGAAGCCTAAGGATAAAGGAAAACAGATCTCAAAAGGGGTCACAATAAATGAGCCTAAAAATGACAAGATCCCAATAGATCCTTTGTCCAAATTGGAAAATGATTTAGAAAGGGCTAGAAGAGAACAAGAGGTTATTACTAAAGAATTAGAGAAGGCGGAAATTGAGGCTACTACTTTGGAAATTAAAAAGAAAGTTGATTTTCTTAGACAGTATTTTACTCCTTCAATTCCAACTAACCCTGTGACGACATCTAATGTTAATGTTGGAAATTCTGCTACCCAGGGTGCTATTGTCATACCGGTGACTACTACAAATGCTTCTAATGCAGCAAATAACAAAGCTTCCACCTCTCAAATAGATGCTTCATTACAAAGAGGAATAGTTCACATTGAAAGGTACAGACAGCTTCTCTTTAACAATATTGTTGGTTATCCTAATTTGATTCCTACAAAGATTAGAGAGAAATTACCTAAGTTTACTGGAAATAATGTTGTTTCCTGGGAAGAGCATCTAAAGAACTTTATTAATATGATTGATGACTATGAAATAGAATATGAAGATGTCATCATGAAATTGTTTGTTCAATCTTTAACTGAGGATGCAAGAGACTGGTTCAGAGAGCTTCCTTATGATTGTATTGGTTCTTGGGATGATTTTATAAATTGTTTTAAAGATCAGTACCATGATAAGACTAATGAGGGTTTTATGTTAAATGAATTTAACAATATAAAGAAAAACCAAAATGAGGAAGTCCTAGAATTCAATGTGAGGTTTCAGAAGGCAGTGCACAAACTCTTTCAAGTCATGAGATTGGATGAAAAGGTATGTCTAGCAACATATCTAAATGCTTTTGATGCCAAGATGGGATATATTCTTAGGGATAAGAACCCTAGGACTATCAAAGAAGCTCAAAGATTTGTGGTAAACATTGAGAGCAATAGGAGGGTATCTGGAAAACTAGGAAGAAGAGAGGATCCTAAAACCTCTAGGTTTGGAAAGAAAGAAGTTCATAAACCTGCAAATGTAAAACCTAGGGAAGATGATAACCTCAAGCAGATACTTAATTCCTTAAAGGATCTGAAACCAGGGGAAAGTAAAAGTAAGTTTCAGGGAAATGATACACCTCCTCCAAATAATTTCAATAGGCAGCCTAGGATGCAGAACTATCCTTACAATACATAGTGGAAGGATGGAAAGCCTATTGTCCCAGAAAAGAAGGATATGAGGCCAAATGATAGAACCCTTGACCCCTTGCAAAAGCATTCATTCAATATGACTGGTGAAATCCCATGGTGCATTATGTGCCAATCCCCTCATGATTCAGATTATTGTGTGATCTCTCAGAATATGTCTGAAAGTAATGAACAAGAAGAGGAGGAAGATGAATCATATGATGACAGAGGTTGTAGAATGACCTTTGCTAAATTTGTTGAAGAGGTTGATTCTGATGAAGAAATTGAAAATCAAGATGTAAATCATTCTCAGAACAGAGGAGAGGCTTACCATCAACAAGTTTTTTACGATGAAGAAGAGGAAGAAACTGAAGATATAAATAACAACTCTGAACAAGTTAAGGAACCTGTTGTATTAAGAAGACCCTCTGATGAAGAGATAGCCCAGATCACTGCTGATATGGTGACATAGGCCAAGAGTAATTATGTCCTTAGAAAAGGACTATTGATAAAACATTTGGTAAACCAACAGGTGTTTTTATCAAACGAGATAAAGAAGATGCAAAGAAGTCTACCACAAAAAATAAGGCTGCTGATGATGCCAAGAAATTAAAGCAAAAGGGCAC
Source organism: Chamaecyparis obtusa (assembly GCA_027943335.1). Classification (NCBI taxonomy): domain Eukaryota; kingdom Viridiplantae; phylum Streptophyta; class Pinopsida; order Cupressales; family Cupressaceae; genus Chamaecyparis; species Chamaecyparis obtusa. The sequence goes on along the minus strand of BSBK01002047.1, from coordinate 143,109 downwards.
TGAAAAGCCTTCTGAACCAATCAAGGTTTTTAAGATTAAGGCTAAAACTCCAATGGTCACTACCCCAAATTCCCAACCTAAAAATAAATCAAAGGGTAAGGAACAATTGGGTACAACCATGCAACATGAAGTCAAGGATACCCCAAAAGGCAAGGTAGACTTCTCTATTTTAAATTATGCACCTATTGACATGAATCAACTATTATCTCAGATCATAGTAAAAGTTCCTTTATTGGAGATGATGAGGATAAATGAACACAAAGAGAAATCCCTCACATGGATAAATGGTGTTCAAACCATAGACATCTAGGAAACAGTAAATACTAGAATAAAGGATCAAGGTCCAACTAAAAAGAAGGATACTGAAGAAATTATTTCAAAAATTCCTCAGATCTATTTGGACACCAATGTTGTAAACAAATCTATGGGAGCTATTGATCCTTTTTTCCTGACATTAGTCATAAATGATAAAATGTTGAAAAATTGCATGATTGATTCAGGGGCATCAAATACTGTCATGCCTGCTAAAATTATGAGATCAATGGGATTGCAGGTTGATACTCCTCATGGGAGATGCCAGGAAATGGACTCCAGGGAGGTACCAGTAATTGGAACAATAAAAGCCTTACCTTATAGGCTTGCTACTTGTCCTAAGAAACAGCTGACTATGAGTGTTTTAGTGGTGGATATTCCTCCACAATATGGAATGTTGTTATCAAGAAAATGGAGTGTTGAAATGGGAGGTAGCATCCAGTGTGATTTATCTTATGCTACTTTTAATATCACTAGTAAGAGCATTAAGGTACTCAGGGAAGTTAGAACTCCTCACATGATTGAGGAAGAAGCTATTGATAATAACATGAATTGTTTTCTTAACACTGACATAAATTCCTTTCAAGTATAGAGTAATGATAATGAAGATGAACCTTCTTTGTTAGCTCAGGAGGAAAGAAATGTAACAAGTCAAAATGATCTTTGGACCATGTACTTTGATGGTGCTTTCTCTAAAGAGGGATCTGGTGCAGGTGTGTTGTTGATTTCCCCCACTGAAAAGACTTTTAAATTTTCCTTCACCCTGTCATTTACTTGTACAAATAATACTGCAAAGTATGAGGCTTTACTGATAGGATTAAGATTAGCCTCAAAGCACAAGATCAAAAATCTCAGAGTTATTGGAGATTCAGAATTAGTTGTATCTCAAATTAGATCCAAATATGTTTCAAGAAACCAAAGGTTAAAACAATATAGGAATGTTGTTTGGGATGAGATAGAATAGTTTGATGCTTTCTGTATTGATTGGATGGACAAAGGCCATAATAGAATGGATGATTTATTGGCTAACATTGCATTAAGACGAGAGGATATCACTTTTGCAGGGATATCTAAGATTGAGATTCAAACTAGGCCATCCATACTAGATAATTATGAAAATTGGTAGGTTTTTGATGATGATCTAGATATTTTAAGATTTATGCATTATGATGCAAGTTTTGGAGATAAAGACATAAATTTTGGTGAGTATGTAGAAACATTAGATAATAAGAACTCTCTCCTTGGCAAGGAAATCTTGCAGTTGAAAACAAATAAAGTCCCAAAGGGTTTGGTAGTATTGGAAAGAGCATTTGATAGCCATGATAGCTCCTCCCAGGCAAAGCTTTTAAACAAGCCTAAGGGTGTAGAGGAGATAAATTTAGGAACAAAGGAAGCCCCAAAAAATGTATATATTGCGGGAAGCTTGACTCCTGAAATAAAAAAGTCTCTAATAGGTCTTCTTAGAAAGTATAGACATGTCTTTGCGTGGTCTTATGATGATTTAAAGGCATATAGAGAAGACTTGTTCCAACATGAAATTCCTTTGAAGGAAAATACTAAACCTTTTAGACAAAAGTTGAGACCTGTAAATCTTACTTTGGCACCAAAAATGCAAGATGAGTTAAAAAAGATGAGTGATGTAGGCATCATTCAACCTATTAGGCATTCAACATGGGTTTCTAATCTTATCCCTATAAGAAAAAAGAATGGAGACATCAGGTTGTGTGTAGACTTTAGAAATCTGAACATAAATTCTTTGAAAGACAATTATGGTTTACCAAACATGGAAGCCATGTTACAAAGGTTTACTGGATCTGAATTAATGTCCATGATGGATGGTTTTTCAGGTTATAATCAAGTAGTTGTCAAAGAATCAGAACAGTTCAAAACTGCATTCACTACTCCATGGGGTACTTACGTATATGTTAGAATGCCTTTTGGTTTAACTAATGTTGGGGCTACCTTTCAAAGAGCCATGGATGTAGCCTTTGCAGATTTCATAAAAAAATTTCTTTTTGTTTATCAGGATGACTTGACAGCTTATTCAGAAAAGAAGGACCAGCATTGTGGTCACTTGGAAAAAATCTTTGTAAGAGCTCTAGAATATGGGGTCTCCCTTAACCCAAGGAAGTATTCCTTTGGAGTAATAGAGGGTAAGCTTTTGGGACATATTGTATCTAAGTATGGATTCAAGATTGACCCTAAGAGAGTAGTAGCAATAGACAAGGTACCATTACCAAAAAATGTAAAAGGTATCCAATCTTTCTTTCGATAGATAAATTTTGTCAGAAGGTTTGTTACAAACTTTGCTGAAATCAGTGTTCCCATCTCTAAAATGCTAAAGAAGAATGCAAAGGTGGAATGGAGTAATGAGGCCAAGCAAGCTTTTTCTAATATCAAGATGGCTATTAAAAGTGCCCCTGTATTAAGATCACCAGATTTCAGTAAGCCTATCCAAATCTTTTCATTTGCTTCTTATCATACTATAGTTGTAGTATTGTTACAAAAGAACTCAAAGGGTTTTGAACAACCCATTTCCTTTTTTAGTAAATCATTGCAGGCCGTTGAGTTAAAGTATGATATAAATGAGAAACATGCCTATGTATTGGTCAAAGCTATCAAAAATTTCAAATGTTACTTGGTAGGAGCAACTGTAGTTGCATATGTGCCCAGTGCTATTGTAAAAGACATATTGGTTCAACAAGAAGTTTTAGGGAGAAGGTGCAGGTGGATAAATAGAATCCAAGAGTTTAATGTTGATAATCAAATCACCAAACTAGTAAGAGGATTGGGGTTAGCAAAACCTATGGCCCAAAGCAATTTTGATGCTAATCACATCAACACTCTTGAAGAAGAACAAAGGCCATACATTTGTGATTTAGATTGTTGTGAATGGTACAAAGATGTCATTGGATACTTGCAAAAGCTCTTACTTCCTTCTAATATGGAAGACCACAAAAGGAGGACTATCAAATTACATGCTCTAAAATATGTGATCATTAAAGGAGAATTGTGGTGGAGGAGTAATGAGGGTGTTTTGCTGAAATGTGTTGACCCTCAAAAGGCTAATGATTTGTTGCAAGCAATGCATGAAGGTGTGAGTGGTGGTCATTACATGGCTAAAACTACTGCACATAAAATACTAAGGTCTAGTTTTTGGTGGCCTAGTATTTTCAAGGATGCACATTCTTTTGTCAAAAAATGTGATGCTTGTCAGAGATTTTTAGGAAAATTAAAATTCAATGGAAATTTGCCTCTGAGTCCTGTGACTATGGAAACCCCTTTTCAAAAATGGGGTATGGATTTCATAGGAGAGATCCCAAACAAATCCAGTGGAGGACATTCCTATATATTGGTTGCAACTGACTACTTTAAAAAGTGGGTGGAAGCTATTCCCACTAAAAAAGCAACCAGTAAAGTGGTTATTGATTTTCTGATGCAAAATTTGCTGATAAGGTTTGGATGCCCTGAAGTTTTAGTTGTTGACAATGCTTTGTGTTTCATAACTGAAAAAAATTTTAACTTTTGTTTGCAATATGGTATAAATATTTCATACTCTGCTCCCTACCATCCTCAAGGAAATGGTTAGGCTGAATCAAGTAACAAAAGCTTGATAAAAAATTTTAAGAGAGTCTTAGATGCAAACAAGAAGGCATGGGATTCAAAGCTACAGCTAGCTCTGTGGGCTGACAGAGTGACAATCAAGAAAGCTATAGGATGTGCTCCTTTTCATTTAGTATATGGTATCCATGCCAAGTTACCACAAAATAATTTGTTGCAAATGTACAAGTTCATCCAGTTGTATAATGATGATCAAGATAATGAAATGAAGATTAGATTACAGGACCTGATACAACTAGATTAATCAAGGAGGGAAGCACATGATACAAATTTGAGATCTCTGCTCAAGTATAACAATTTGTATGATAGAAAAACTACAGTCAGAAGTTTTCAAGATAATGATTTGGTCCTGATGTGGAATGCCAAGCTTGAAGATGAGGGTAAACACAGCAAATTTGACCCTATTTGGTTGGGACCATATTTGATCAGTCAAACATGGGGATCTGATTCATACATTCTGAAGGACTTGATTGGAAATGAAATGGAATTCCCAGTTCATGGACAATTCCTCAAGTTGTACTTTTCTTAAGGTACTCTCATTATCCATGAACAGTAGTTAGTTTCCCTTTCCCAGTTGTGTGTTTCTTTTCCAGTTGTGTGAGTAGGTTAGTTGTTTTGTTTCAGTAGATGGTTTACTTATCCCAGAGATTCTGAATTCTTCTTATGCCTGCAAGAGGCATACATCCCCAAACAGAGCCACTGTTGGCACTTCAAATTTTCAGTACATGAGTCTTGTGGAAATTTTATAAATTTGAAGTGTGTATAGATGTTCATAAAAGTATGATAATTTTGCTATAAAAAACCCATAAAAGATCTTGCAAAATTATTTTTTCTTCCTCAGTATCCAGTGAACCCTAATTAAGAGTTCAACCTAAGAAAAACCCTAAATGAATGCCATTTTCAAAAAATCCCTAAGTCACTCTATTTTAAATCTATTTGAGTGTTACCTTTTTTGTCACTTAAAATCCCAAAAGTGCATGTGCGTAAAGTTTTCCTAAGTCTCAATGACTAGCGGTTTTAATTTTTCCTAAGTCTGGTGGCTATGATATATCCTAAGTCCTAATTACTTTATATTCTAATGTTTCGGCTTTCATTCAGCTTGGTATCTTTAAACAAGATCTAACGGCGGTCATATAGTTGCATAGAATCTTATAGACCTATGCGATCATGCAACTGACCATCTATCTTACAGAGAAGCTTAATGCAGAAACAAAGTGGGACCGTTGACAAATATTTCACAAGTGGCGGCCTTTTATTTGTAAAGGATAGTGGGACCAACGTCAGAGGAATCTTCGAAGATGAAAGTAATAAAGAAGATCTGATGGTTGTCGTATGATCGCATAGAATCTTAGAGACCTATGCAATCATGCGACTAACCGTCAATCTTGCATCAAGCTCAGTGTAATTCTCAAGTGGGACCATGGACAGGTGTACATGACTGGCGGTTTCTCATTGGTTAAAAATAGTGGGACCAATGTCAATTTTTTGCATAAGGTTTTTCTTGATTGGTCGATAGGACTTGCTGATGTGGAGGATGTCAGCGAACACCAGTGCTCGGAAAGAAGGAAACTACATGACAACTTGCCAGCTCTTGCAAGCGTGGCTTGTTTTTAACACCAAAGGTAAAGTGGGACCAGCGGCTTAAGAAATAGATGACGATGGGTGAATGTTAACGGTTTGTCACATGGTCGCATGAGCTTTTTTCAAGCTATGTGATCATGCGACTAACATTCTATTTTAACAGTAAAGGTTACAAGGGACTTGCCGCCAATGAAGGAATTGACATAATAGCTTATCGTATAGTCACATGAGCTTCTTTCAAGCTATGCAATCATGTGACAAACCGTTGGATTATTTGCCAAGTGAAAATCAACGATCGAAATTTAAATTGAGAAAGAAGTGGGTGAAAGGTTCAGACAAGCGATAGTTCATTTCCTGGAAAATTAATGGCGAAATCATGCAAAGTAAATTACTAAAGTGATTGTGGATCGATTGTGAGTATGTCAAAATCTATTGCCCCCTTGAAAAGCCACAAGGAGATAAAAATTTGCAAAGCGCTTGGTGAGCATAATTGCAAAAATTGATTGCTACTTTCAAAGGGATTTTGAAGAAAAGGTTGGTTCTTCCTGCACTTTCTTATTCTATTAAGAAGTGTTGCTTTGCTACTATGTTCTTTTGCACTCAATATACATAAATTATAAGCCCTAGAAATGCCACCAAGGAAAGAGCTTTCCCATGAAACTGATTATCTTAAGAGGGGTCTGCATGAGGATTTATTGCAAATTTTTCCTAGTTCAACAGTAAATTTGGCAGAGGTCAAACAACTAACACCAAAGGAACCTAGGGTAAAAGTGGCGGATGGGTTGTATGATACAGGAAATTATATCAGAGATGCTAAGATCAGTTTTCTCAATGTGAGTGGCACTTCTGACTTCACTGGGCTAACATTGTTTATAGTACGTTTCAGCCAAAGAAATACCCCTATTCCTGCCTGTAATGTATGGGAAAATGATGTAGGCAAGCTTGTAGTACCTAGTGTCTTCTTCGATGCAGACCTAATGATTGAAGTGGCAAAGAACTATGACCCTATTACTAAAGAGATTAGGGGTGTTAGAGGGAAAAAGCTATTGACAGTCTCTGCTGAGGAAATCAAAATAGTTTTTAGACTAAGTGACCCCTCACCTAACCTGGAACCGATTGATTTTAAGGAATTAAGAGAGGTGTATGATGCACAGAGACATCTCCTTATAATTGGTCTTGTAAAAGATTTATGCACTCAAATTGGAAAGATGATTGTTACAGGACTAGGTGCACAGGAGCCATTTAAAATAAAATATTTTGATGTACTGGCAAGAGGTGCCTATTGGTCATTATGTCAGGTTTTTGGGGAAGATGCAAATGAGAAAATGCCAGAGCACCTGATGTATATGGTGATCCAGATCTTACATCCCCATCTCTCAATTACTTTTGATTATACCCCCTTCATTGCTGACTTAATACATGATGGATTAATAGGGATTCAAAAGAATAAAGTTAATAAACCCTTTTGCTGGTACTCATTTATGATGTACATGTTTTTGTCCAAAGGTACTGATTATTTTGCAAAAGAAATGGAATTATCCAAATAAAGAGGTGGAGAGGACATGCATGTTCAGCTATGGAATTCAAATATGACATGGGACAGAAAGGATAGTAGTTATATACGGTTCGACAAATGTTTTGCAGCAAGATTGAGACTATTCTTTGTTCATGACAGCCCTAGGGTCCCGGTCGCCTTGGCCAAAGTTGTTAGACCAGAGCAATTTGCAAAGGACCTCAACATAGTGCACAATTGGGGTGATTTTATTTTCTATCCCTAATCAACTGTTATTAGAGTATATGGTTTCAGTGGGACTCCTTTTATTTTGCCTTTCCAAGTTCCCACCAAGATTGGCATTGTAGAATTCTTCAGACAATTAGGTGATATTGAGAATACTAGTATTGCTAAGGGTAGAGGAACTTTGTTCCCAAATATTACCATTGCTCACCAGTTTATAATCACAAAGGGTGGGTGGCTTCATATGCATAAAATCTTGGATCCATATCATTTGACAACTACAATTTCCCAGAAAATAGACCCAAAGGGTTTCTATAATGAAATGTTCAAAAAGAGGGTCAGATACTTAGCAATAAACCACATTTTTAATTTTCTAGAAGATATTATTAGAAATACCTCAGGGTTGCAAGACTAAGCAGTCTGAAAGGAAAAGTGGTTAGTATACGAGAAAACATGGGATTTTGTCTGACAATTTGACCCTAAATATGATCCTATAGGCAACATAAATGCAGATGTTGAACTGACCTTAGAAGCTATTGCCAGATTTTGGCACTCATCTTTACGATCCATCTCGAAGTTTTGTAACAAGAAAGTTTTTATTTGCATTTTTTGTCTTATCTAAGGACTCCTTTCTTGTCTTTTCTAAGAAGATCCAAAGCTTGTTTTCAATCCTTATTCTATAAAAGGATTACCAGGATCAGTGTAAAAGGACTGAGAACTTGATCAATTTTACTAATAAGTTTCTTGAGTCTGGGATATCATAAACCATTTTTAGACATTATTTCTATAGAAGCACAATATTTTCTGGTTCAAGTTATTTTTAGAAGTTTATACTGTAAAGCATTTTGTGAGCATGATATAATATAGCATTTGAATAAAATCCAGGATTTATATCTCTCCTTGAGTATTTCTATTTGAGTTATGAATTGTTCCAATTCATTACATAGATAATCTCTATGTGTATGTCTATATTTTTCAGCTCTGATCCAGGATCAGATTAAATAAGCTTTGAATGTGACATAAATTCTTTGAAGTTTTGCTTAAGGATGCATCAGTAAGTAGTGTGAATCTAGGAACCTTTGATAAGATCCACCATAGGGTGATTAGTATTTTCAAAGGGGAATAAATCTTTCAAAGTTCAGTATATTTGTTCATGTATAACAGTCTTGCAGTGGAGGTGTAGCCCAATGGATAAGACACTGGCCGATAGTGAGGTTCTTCTCATAGAGATAAGTGTTTAAAAGGATTCTACTTGTGTTTCCATCTTAAAGCATAAAATTGTTGAAATTCTTTGAAGTTCAGTGATTTTTAGAATAAATTACCACATAGTGATAGTGAAGAATCTATGAATGAATGGTCATCATTTAGGTTTTTCTTGTCATTTATCTGTTGCATTTAAATCCAATCAGTGAATTAGTGAAGCAAGCTTTGTTACTAGATTAGGAGCACCCTCCTTGGTTTTGTAGAGCCAGAAGTGCAGAGGGCATACTAAGACCCTATAGTTGGTCCAATCATCTCTAGAGTTAAATATTTGGATCTAACCAATCCTCAAAATCTGTAGATGTATTGGTTGCTTGCTAGAGCATAAAGTTCATTTTGGGAACCAACACCTATAGAGATCATGAAACACACCATACAACCGATAACTAGATTCCCAACCACTGACAAAGCCAAGGCTCTAAGGAGTGCACTGAGGACCGAGCTAGAAAACAACACTGGAGGCGAATGGGATGAGATACCATTGAAAGTAAGCACAATCAAAGATCTCGAGACAAGATTCAGAGCTTATGTCATCGGTTACAAGATATTCAAGTCAATTAAACTAAACAATGTATAGTGTGGTGTCATTGACATATCCTTCAAAATGGTTAAGAAGGGAGTTGAGTTGGACCTTACCGAGCTTCTACTGAAGAAAGTCAAGGAAAATATGAAAACCTTTCAGTCGGCCAAGTCCAACACCTATAGGTTTGGTTCCTCACTACTTTGCATATTCTTTTATGTGCAAAATTTTTTCCCTTTGGTTGGTAATCTAGTTTGGAAAACTGACAAGCCAGTTACACAACAAATCACTAAGTTGATTAGCAGTCTGGGAGATAATTTTAACAATGTAGTAGATAGTTATTTTGAGAAATTCAAGGAGAATAAATTCTTGGAGCATAATTCCAAGGCAACTAGTTGAAGACTATGAACAGGAAATTTGTTTTCTAGTTGATGTGTGTGAAAATTGTACCTGATCTGTAGACGCAACACTCAGTAAAACATTAGAGGTTAGTGATAATCAAAATCATGCAAAATTGAAAGCTATCTAACCAAGCGATTTACTGCCTTCTAATAGGTGCGAGATTAATGTTCTCAGACTGTAATCGAGATCAGTGACCTAGACGACACCTAAATGAAGGATTTGAATGCAAATTGATCTAGATATGAGATTGAATGCAATTATTCTATTTTTTTGAATTTTCTATGCAATAAGAATGAATGAAAAACTGATATGATATGAATGCTATTGAAAACTGGTATGCTATGCTAATCTAACAATGATATGAAATATGAATGCAAAAATAAGATTGATCTCACAAAAATGTCGATTCGCAAGAGCTTTGATTCTTCAATTCCAATTCTCCAGCGTGATTGTGCAAAATATGAGATGATTTGTGAAGAGCTGAAGCTTTTAATTTATAGAAATCTAGGGCTTTGGAGGTGCATGGATAAAAGCCATAAATCACTCAAATTAATTCATCTTGATTTTTGAGTTATCTGATCATAAAAGATAGTTAATTCTCAAAATCATGCAAAAACATGCAAAAAAAGCTTTTTAACTCAAATTAGAGTTTAGATCAGCTTTTTGAACTCCAAAAGGATGTTGAGTTCCAAAAATTTAATAAGTTGCATTGATTTTCTGATTTGGAGTTTAACTGTTTCTTTTGAATATGCATAATAATTAAGAATTAAATAAATAAATAAAGTGATTTATCCTCAACTCAACTGATTTTTGAAAATAAATAATTAATTTATGGGTTAATTAACTATTTATTCAAACTTTTATTAAAAATTATATTATTAAATAATGACAACATGCTTTAATTAATTAAATAAGAATTTAATCAATTAAAGATAGGAATTTTGATTTATTGTCAAAATTAAATAATACAATTAATAATAGATAGAATTAAATTTAATTAAACAATTAAGTGGCAAATATTAAATCTAATTAATTAAATATGAAAATATTCAATTAATCAAATTTTAGGATAAATGTAATTTATTGCCAAATAATTATAAAATTAAAGATAATTAAGATAATTAGGAATATTACTAGGACTATTCCCCGATGCAGAATTTAAGATAATCAATTAGATTTGATGATGTTTAGATGTGCCTTAGATTAGGACTTTGATGTCGATTTCGTTCGAATTGAATATGTAGGAGATTAATGAACTTATAGCCCATTTTTGGGGTATTACATTTTGCCCCTCTTTGAATTACTGTGCGAAGCGCAGTGGTTCAAAGATAGTCTGTGTTTGATAGAGATATGAAACTGATGTTTGAAATTGATAATTGATATGAGATAGAAGCTGATTGATATTGAATTGATATGGAGATAAATGGTCCTAAATGACCAAAGATAATGTTCACTGTAGAAGCAAATGAACCTATGATTGCGAAAAAGTGTCAAAATGCCTGATTCTGAACCTTAGGATTGATAAGAAGTGAGTGACCCGTTCTAGACTCGATTGTCTTAGCAGAACTAGTAGGTATCACATCCGAATCCTTCAGTTGCCGAAGAACCAAGGAAATAACACTATGATCTGATGGTTGCAAAAACTGACACAGATTACAAGATTAAGAGAATACCAGATTGATATGGATCGATGAATCTGATATGCCCCAAGTGATGATAGATTTGCCCCGAGCGATGAGGACTTTTGATGAATCAGTAACTAGACGTGATTGTTTGTCTTGATCACTAATGAAAGATATTGATAGACTTGATCGATAGAATTTGATTTACAGACTTTGAATGATGTGCAATACCATGCCCCCTTCGGGATTAAAATTGAAATCTGACAAGAAAAGTCAGCGTTGATAGTTTAGAAGCATGTTAATTGATTTGAGAAGTGGTTATATACGTTCGAGAATGCATTCTGCATCGTTGGAAGGTCCCAAAAGATCAAGTTTGACTAGGTTTGACCATGAGTTGACCATGGTTGACCAAGTTGAAATTTTGATAGTTTGATGTAAGATAATCAGTTAAGTTGAATACTACATTTCTGTGATGATTGAAGGTCGAATATGCAAGTAGTTAATAATATGAATGATCTCAGATTTGAATTTTGATCCCGAAAAAAGATTCTACTTGCTCTTTCATTGGAGGAACCTTCGTGTGAGATTCAGCTCTTGTTAGACTGGAAGATGCGATTTGAAGAATCGTTTAAGCATTGAAGTCCATTTAATCATTGTGAGATCATGTAAACATGCAAAATGCAATGAGACATGCAAAATGAAATGCCACCTAAGACCTAGGACCTAGTCACTGATCATGTGTCGATTTGTTATCATCATTGAACTTTTAGGTAACCGGATAAATCAATACAATGCCCACTAGCCATGAAACCATAGACATATGAATATTGATTTGTATGTGCAAGAATCAATACAACACCCACTGGTTAAACAACCATGGACATATGAATATTGATTTGTTTTCGGAATGTTGGATTAGATATAAACACCAAGGCACAAATGCCAGGATGACCTGAATATCATGTCCATTTTGATATAGCAATTTGTACAAGCATCAAAACATAAACGTTGTGATGACCTGAATACGCCTTGCATTCAACATACACATCAAACAACCAAAAGATCATTCTAAATCCAGTGTGAATTACCCGTAGTGACCCTTTATCGTTCACCTCCTTAGGCAAGAGCGCGTTTCACAGTAGGAGAAAGAATTTACTTCAAAAAGATAATAGTTAGATCAAACGTCCTTGAATTGTCTGGGTATCAATGGTCGAGGTACGCATGGCCATCCAATTCAAGATAGAGGCTCTTACAGTCGGATACCATTTCAATCCAGAAGTTCCAAAGATGTTAGATTTTCACATACAAGCAGAAGACAAAGAAAAGATTATGCCCCCGGTCATCACTCTCTAAATCCTATAAAAGACATCATCGAAGAGCTCGAAGGGACACAATATGCAAAAATCTCAATGCGAATCAGTAAGCCTACAAGGAGATAAAAGCATGAAAAGCACAGATTGTTTTCAGTTGAGTTTTGATGTTTGATTGTTGTTGATGCAAAATCCTTTCTGGAGACGAGACTGACTGACTGACTTAACTTGAAGCTTCAAAGGACTCTGAGTGGATATGACACGTCTAAGATACATGGGAGACCATAGGATATGACATTGATTGCTCCCAACTTTGAACATTGATAGGATACAGACGCTTGAGCTGATTGGTGTACAGACTGACTTATTGAAACTAGGATATGCAGAAACAAACTAGGAGATATGTACAAACTAAAGCAAGACTGAAAGCTGGGAAAGACCAAGATTGTGCTGATAGATGGAGCATTTTGGAACAAGTGGTGCCCGTTTGCCGAGTTTTCACCATCTTGGTAGAGATTCTATTTTTGCTACCGAGGTGCCTGTTTCCAGGTTTTCACCAAGGCACTTTTTTTTTTTTTTTTTTTTTTTTTTTTTCATTTTTTCAATTTTTTTGTACTTTTGATATTTTTTGATTTTTTTGTGAATCATCAAGGCGCCTATTGCTAGGTTTTCACCAAGATGTTCATTTTTTCAGGACTTTTTCTGATTTTTAAGATTTTTTTCAGGACATTTACCAAGCACTGAATGCCTTAGGCATAGAATTTCTTTAGATGGAGAACGTTGATTGGTTCTCGGAGCTGTTCTCCTTCAGTGGTTGAGAGTTGATAGGCACCAGACCCAAAAGTAGCAGTGATTACAAAGGGACCCAGCCAGTTGGGTTCGAACTTCCCCTTGCGTTCTCGATGTGATTGATTTTTAGGATTTTCTCTCAACACTAGATCGCCAACCTGAAATTCTCTATGTCTGACTTTCTTGTTGTAGCCTCTAGACATTCTTTTCTGATACACTCTGAGATGATCATATGCTGCTTGTCTGCGCTCATCTAGTAGTTCAAGTTCTTGTAACCTCGACACTCTGTAGTCTTCATCAGTGACAAGTCCATGCATTCTGATCCTGAGTGATGGGATTTCAACCTCAATAGGCAGTACCGCTTCAGACCCATAAACTAAAGCAAAAGGTGTAGCCCCTGTAGGCGTTCTGATACTAGTTCTGTATGCCCAGAGAGCTAGATTGATCATCAGATGCCAGTCTCTTCCTATTTTATTCACTGTTCTGTGCAAGATCTTCGGGAGATTTTTGTTTGAAGCCTCAGCTTGTCCGTTCCCTTGAGGATAGTAGATAGATGACCAATGTTGAGTAATTTTGAACTTGGCACATAAGTCATCTAGGTCCTTGTTTTTGAATTGTCCCCCGTTATCTATGATTATAGAGTGAGGGATCCCATATCTGCAAATGATGTAATTCAGGATGAACATAGAGATCTGTTTCCCCGTTGCTTGTGTTAGAGGAACTGCTTCTACCCATTTTGTAAAATAATCTGTAGCTATGATTATATGGGTATGTCCATTAGAAGAGTGCAGATGGATAGCACCTATGAGATCAAATGCCCATTGTTGAAAAGGCCATTGTGTAGTAAAGGGAATCAAATCTCTCCCTGGAGCATGAATCAAGTTGCCATGTACTTGACACTGTTGATAGTTTTTAGCAAATTTAATAGCTTCTTTTTCCATTTCAGGCCAATAATACCCAGCCCTAATAAGTTTTTGAGCTAACGTTAACCCGTTCGAGTGTGACCCACATATACCCTCGTGGACTTCCTCTAATGCACGTTGAGACTCTTCTCGTTCTAAACACCTAAGCAGTGTACCATCTAGACCTCATTTGTACAGATCATTACCAATGATGACATATCGGGATGCGGATCGGATAAGGTTTCGTTTCTCAAAACGGTTAAAGGACTCAGGGATGATTTGGTCGTGGAGATAGGAGAACAAATTTTTGTAGCGAGATGAGTCATAACTTACAATAGTGCAGATCATGTGGGTTTCAGGGGAGTCATATGCAGGATAGGATAGGGCTTCCACCAGGAACTCGTAGCGTAGTTCATGTTCAGGCTGTTGTAAAAGAGTAGATAATGTTGCCATTGCATCAGCAGCCTTATTCTCCATTCTGGGTATTTGCTCAAATGTGATAGAGATGAAGTATTTCTTTAGATCATCGACCATTCTCTTGTAAGGAATGAGCTTTTCATCTTTGGTTTGGTACACATCATTGACCTGGTGGATGACCAGTTGTGAGTCTCCATGAATGTGCATCTCTGTAACTCTCCACTGTATTGCCATTTTCATACCATTGAGAAGTGCCTCATATTCAGCAATATTGTTTGTGCAAGGAAACTTTAATCTGAATGCTTTGGGTATCGAGTATCCTTGAGGAGTGATGAACAATATGCCTGCTCCGGATCCATTCTGTGTGTAGGAGCCATCAAAGAATAATCGCCATGCTCTAGAAGAGAGGTGCATGATAGAGGAATCGGGAAATTCCATTTGCATGGGTGTATCATCAAATAGTCAAAATTAAAATTAAATCTTTAAAAATAGAGAGCTTTCCAAAAATGCAAAAATTTTAGAAAAACCTCTTCATTTGTGCCCTAGAGACCCATTTTATCAAAACAGACTAGTTGTTGTAAATTGACTATTTGAGCTATGATATCATGTCCAAATTTAAAACACAAAGAATGGACCCCCTGTAGAATTTAAAGAGCTTTCCGAAAATATAAAAATTTTTGAAAAATATGCTGATTTGCGTCAGATATTAATTTTTTCTGGAATTTCAAGAAAAAATTATTAAAAATTCAAAACATCTCAGAAAATTTTAAATTTTTTACTGTAGCTTCCATGACATGTCACCAACCTGCAAAAAAAATTTCAGACCAAAATTCCAAGCCGTTTGGGAGATAAAATTAAATCTTTAAAACTTTGGGGTTTTAGCTCCCAAAAAAATCAAAATCAGCATGCAAAGGTGGGTTGCCCCACGGTGGGCGCCAAAAATGTGTGTGTGAAAATTGTACCTGATCTGTAGACACAACACTCAGTAAAACATTAGAGGTTAGTGATAATCAAAATCATGCAAAATTGAAAGCTATCTAACCAAGCGATTTACTGCCTTCTAATAGGTGCGAGATTAATGTTCTCAGACTGTAATCGAGATCAGTGACCTAGACGACACCTAAATGAAGGATTTGAATGCAAATTGATCTAGATATGAGATTGAATGCAATTATTCTATTTTTTTAAATTTTCTATGCAATAAGAATGAATGAAAAACTGATATGATATGAATGCTATTGAAAACTGGTATGCTATGCTAATCTAACAATGATATGAAATATGAATGCAAAAATAAGATTGATCTCACAAAAATGTCGATTCGCAAGAGCTTTGATTCTTCAATTCCAATTCTCCAGCGTGATTGTGCAAAATATGAGATGATTTGTGAAGAGCTGAAGCTTTTAATTTATAGAAATCTAGGGCTTTGGAGGTGCATGGATAAAAGCCATAAATCACTCAAATTAACTCATCTTGATTTTTGAGTTATCTGATCATAAAAGATAGTTAATTCTCAAAATCATGCAAAAACATGCAAAAATAGCTTTTTAACTCAAATTAGAGTTTAGATCAGCTTTTTGAACTCCAAAAGGATGTTGAGTTCCAAAAAGTCAATAAGTTGCATTGATTTTCTGATTTGGAGTTTAACTGTTTCTTTTGAATATGCATAATAATTAAGAATTAAATAAATAAATAAAGTGATTTATCCTCAACTCAACTGATTTTTGAAAATAAATAATTAATTTATGGGTTAATTAACTATTTATTCAAACTTTTATTAAAAATTATATTATTAAATAATGACAACATGCTTTAATTAATTAAATAAGAATTTAATCAATTAAAGATAGGAATTTTGATTTATTGTCAAAATTAAATAATACAATTAATAATAGATAGAATTAAATTTAATTAAACAATTAAGTGGCAAATATTAAATCTAATTAATTAAATATGAAAATATTCAATTAATCAAATTTTAGGATAAATGTAATTTATTGCCAAATAATTATAAAATTAAAGATAATTAAGATAATTAGGAATATTACTAGGAATATTCCCCGATGCAGAATTTAAGATAATCAATTAGATTTGATGATGTTTAGATGTGCCTTAGATTAGGACTTTGATGTCGATTTCGTTCGAATTGAATATGTAGGAGATTAATGAACTTATAGCCCATTTTTGGGGTATTACAGTTGACACCGATGATACTTTGATTAAGAATGTGGAGCCAAGAACAAAAATGGTTAGCCCCCATGGATTATGAATTAGACATTGATTTTGCTTCTAAATTAATAAAGGCTTTATTTACTGAGCCTAAGGATCCCAATGCTGAAAGGTTTGGTACTTATGAAGAGGCCAAGACAAGGATAAAAATAGGCCTAGTCATTGGTAAAATTACTAAGAAATCCAAGAAAATGATGAAGAATTTGGTTAAGAAATTTGGTGATGATGCTGGATCATCTGAGAGTATATCAGTTGAGGTAGAAACCAAAGGTCAGTTACTTCTTTCTGACAAACCACATGATAGTGAAGAAACTGAGTTTGATAAAGATGTAGATTCTACACTAGTTTCACTTTCCCCAACTCCAAAGAAGAAGTAGGCATAAGTGCAAATGAGAGAATGCACAAGGTCATAAACTACAACTTCACCTCCACTGAAGAAAGGAGTTGTAAAAATAACAAGGCCTACTGCAACAACACTGACAAAGACCTACAAAAAGAGAGGTACAAAATCTACTACCGAGGCCCCTAAGAAAAGAAGGAAATTAATAAGAGGAAAAGATGATGAAGATGATAATGATAATGATCAAGTCAAGGTAGTTAGCAATAAAAATAGGTCAATTGATGAAGTAGCTGAAGACATAATAGAAAATGGAGAATTAAGTGATCCTGAAATCGGTCGGTTTGAACATTTGTCAACCGAAGACCAGCATAAGATAGAAGAAGCTTTAATTTAGATAATGATAAAATTTGGGAAGGTACCAATTGAATTTTATAAGTATGTTCCTAAGCCACTTTATGACATAATATCACAAAGATGAACATATGCATTGACCACCGAGACGAGAATGAGAGAGCAATCTCTAGTTTTGGCAATGCCTACACTGTCAATTTGATGCATGAGCATCCTAGGATTCTTGGCAATCCTGTATCAACCAAAAATATGTTTGTCTTTGAAGGTATATTGTTGGTTTTGATCTTAGTTTGGTGGAGTTCTTGCTCGATTTGGGAGATTAGTTGCTCGGTTTGTGTGGTTACTGGGTGCTCAGTCTCTAAGGAATGCTTGGTGACTAAAGGTGTCAGTTCACTGGCACTTGGTAATAACTGTGTTGCTCAGTCATGCTTGGCATGGTCAATTGACTGGCGCTCGATTATCTCCTTTGTTGCTCGATGTTCTTGCTTATCGACTGGATTATTTGGATGAATTGGCTTGGCCGACTAGTGCATTTAATTTGGGTCGCGCTCCTTGAGTTTTGGATTGACCATTGGACATGTGGGGACCTAGATCTAGTGTGTTGCATTCTTCTATGTGGATCTAATGACCATTGGGCCATATTTTGAGAATTTATTTATTTTGGAAGGCTATTTGAGAGCCGACAAATGTTTTAGCATTTAATATTTGTTTATAGAGATTTATTGTTTAATCAACCAACTTGTGGTTGGGAATCAGTATTTATAGGATGCTTGGGTAGTTGTTTAGGGGGAGATGATTGGTTGGAAGGTTAGTAGCCTGTGATCTTAGGAGCAGAGAGATTGCTTGGAAGTTTGAGTACAAGTTTAGATCTTTCCTGGGTGCCTACCAATGTGCTGCCTATTGCAGACCTAGACTAGCTAGATGCTGATGTTGGGGAAAAGATTTAGATCCTGTGAGATCTTGTAGATTGTTACTTTCTTTGTAATTGGTCGTAACTAGGAAGGCCTTATAGCCCAACATATTGCATGTAATCATTGTTTTCATGAATAAAGACTTATGTTTCATATCAAATCTGTTGTTTATATTATGTATTTCCACTGCATATTGGTTTGGCTACAAGGTCAGTTAATCCTTAATTGGATCCACCCACCTTGACTGCATTAGGTGGTATCAGAGCCAGGTTGTTCTTGTTTGAGAAAAGTTTGTTCCTATTGGAGCCGAGTGGATCTTGTGTATCTAGATCTTGATTTGAAGATGCCCCCGAGGAGAAATCGTGAGATCTCTGAAGAAGAAGAAACTACTGGAGAATTTTATCTTGATGATTTTAGGGCTTTGTAGAAACAAGTGCAAGACCTACAAGAGGAATTGAGAAAGAAGAAGCCTACCTTGAAAGAGGATAGTGATGATGAATCTAAGGACGATCATTTTGAAGAAGTTGTCGAAGAAGCTAGAGATTCGGAGGAGAATCAAATTCTAAAAGCTATGTCTAAGATTGGGAAGAGACCTAAGATTGAAGTTTCTGCATTTGCTAGAAGCCTTAGGCCTGAAGAATTAATTGATTGGATCAATGAGATTGATGAATACTTTGAGTATGAAGAAATAGAAGATCCTGATAGGGTTAGATTTGCAAAGACTAAGTTGAAGGGCCATGCAAATATCTGGTGGAGAGAAGTTCAGTTAGAAAGAGGTAGAAGAGGAAAAGAGAAGATCACTAAGTGGAACTAAATGGTTGACAAGTTGAAGAAGCAATTCATTCTGGTGGATTATGAATTGGACATGTTTAAGAAGATGCAAGCCTTGAAGCAGACTAACAAATCAGTACAGGAGTATACTAAGGAGTTTTATAGAATCCTGATTAGGACTAGTCATTTTGAAGCTAATAAAGAGAAGGTTGCTAGGTATGTCTATGGTTTGAGACCTAGTATTCAGGAAGAGTTACTCACTGTGTGGATAACAACAATCAGTGATGCTTATCAGATGGCATTAAAGATTGAAGAGAAGATGAATAGGAAGTATGAAGGAAAATAGAATAGTAGGAACCAAGGTGGCAAAACTAGTGAGACAGTTGTTGAGAGTAATGTGACAGAGAATCCTAAGCCTGATGTGGGATATGGCAGTGGTCAAGTTATTAAGAATGCTGGACAGAGAGGAAAGTGGAAGAATGAGTTCACTAGCACTTGTTATAACTGTGGTGAAGCTGGTCATAGAAGTTGGTAGTGTCCTAAGAAAAGAGTTGCATTAGTTGTTGAAGAAGACATTGAGAATGTTCCTAAGAAAGGTGAATGTCTTGTTACTAGGAGGTTGGCTACATGTGTTCTTGAACCGGTGTAGAGAAGGAATTTGTTCAGAACTAGATATAGGTGCGAGGACAAAGTATGTAATGTTCTAGTTGACGGTGGCCATTCTTAGAACTTTGTTTCAGATGAAATGGTTAGTAAGTTGAATTTGGAAAGAAGGAAGTATCCTAATCCTTATCAGATTAGTTGGATACAAGATGTTTCTAAGGTTAAAATTGAAGAACAATGCTTGGTTAAGTTTCAGATTGGATCTTACCATGATGAGATATTATGTGATGTGTTGCCTATGGATGTCTATCATCTGTTGCTCGGTAGACCTTGGCAGTTTGACAAAAATGTTTTGTTTGATGGTCGTGCTAATACTTATGTGGTTAGGCTTGAAGGAGCTTGACATAAGTTGATACCGTTACAGGAGATAGGGGTTAAAGGATGTGGAGTTATCAGGTTTTGTCCTTATGACAAACCTTAGGAGTAGAAGGTTGATGAGTCTTTTCCTATTAAATCTAGTTTGAAGAAGGAGGATGATATCTCTGAAGAGTTTGTTGAGATTAAGAAACAGAAGGTTTTTCTAGCAGAGATGGTTCAACAAATGGTGAAATTTATGACACAAAGAGATGCAGATGATACTGAGTTGGTTGAAGAGTTTGAGATGGATGAACCTTACTAAGGTGCTGATATGGTCAGTAGTGGTCAAATTCAGTTGCTATCTGCTGTCGATCGGGAGGGTGAAAAAGGTGAAAAGTGGAAGGACTTTATGCATGAGACAGTGAATGAAGTGAAGACTACTTGGAATAAAGGACAAGAAGAGATGTGGGTGAAGAACATATTCGGTATACCTATTCTGATTCCCTTGAGGCATTCCTAATTTCCTTATGAGAAAATCTTTCTTACCTGGGGTGTCTGATGCAGGAGCATCCTAGGATTCTTAGCAATCCTGTATCAACCAAAAATATTTTTGTCTTTGAAGGTAGATTATTGGTTTGGATCTTAGTTTGGTGGATTTCTTGCTCAGTTTGGGAGACTAGTTTCTCAGTTTGTGTGGTTACCAGGGTGCTCTGTCTCTGAGGAACGCTCGATTACTAAAGGCGTCTATTCACTGGCACTCGATAATAATTGTGTTGCTTGATCATGCTTGGCGTGGTCGGTTGACTGGCACTTGGTTATCTCCTCTGTTGCTTGGTGTTCTTGCTTATCGATTGGATTATTTGGATGAATCAACTTGGCCGACTGGTGCATTTAATTTGGGTTGCACTCCTCGAGTTTTGGATTGACTGTTGGACATGTGGGGAACTAGATTTGGCATGTTACATTCTTCTATGCAGATCTGATGACCGTTGGGCCATCTTTTGAGAATTTATTTATTTTGGAAGGCTATTTGAGAGCCGACAAATGTTTTAACATTTAATATTTGTTTATAGAGATTTATTGTTTCATCAGCTGACTTGTGGCTGGGAATCAGTATTTATAGGATGCTTGGGTATTTGTTTAGGGGGATATGATTGGTTGGAAGGTTAGTAGCCTGTGAGCTTATCAGCAGTGAGATTGCTTGGAAGTTTGAGTACAAGTTTAGATCTTTCCTAGGTGCCTACCAGTGTGCTGCCTGTTGCAGACCTAGACTAGCTAGATGCTGATGTTGGGGAAAATATTTAGATCCTGCAAGATCTTGTAGACTATTACTTGCTTTGTAATCAGTCATAACTGGGACAGCCTTACAGCCCGGCACATTGCATGTAATCAGTGTTTTCATGAATAAAGACTTATGTTTCATATCAGATCTGTTGTTTGTATTGTGTATTTTCGCTACATATTGGTTTGGATGTAAGGTCAATCAATCCTTAATTGAGTCCACCCACCTTGACTGCATTACAATTCTTAAAGTTGAGGAATTAATGAAAAATATTCAAAAATATTTCTAGCAGACATCAATGAGAATAGTCAACTCATCTGGATTTCAATTTTACAAGCCCGTGTAAAGTCAGAAAAGATGGCTTTGGCCATAATCCTTGAGAAGAAGCTCAAGAGAAAAGGTAAAGGCATTCATTTTGATGATGCAGATTTGGCACTGAAGAACACAATTGAGTTATCAAATACCGAGGTACCTGATACTACTGATGCCATCGAGAAAATAAATATAATCTAGGATGCACTAGAACAAGTAGAAATACAAGGAATTGATAATAATGTACTTGATGTACTCATTGAGGACATCACAAATGGTGATCTTGATGACATCAAAGATGATGAGGATATCACCATAGCTAGAGCTCAACCAGAAGAGAAAACCTCTATTGAGCTAGCTGTGAGTATTATATTAGGTGATCTTCCTATTCTGATGGAAGCTATTGAAATTATTTCAAAGGAGGAACCTAAAGGCTCAATCCCCAAGAAACCCAAGGACACATTAGGGGAACAAGGAATAAATACAACTATAGAGATAGAAAATCCTAAGGACAAAGAGGCAAATACACAGGGCCAAGATGACCCTAAGCCTACTGAGACAACACCACCAAACACTACTACATCTGAAGCTCCATCTCAATCAACCAACACGCAGGTTACCGAGGAGCAGAAGAAGGAAGATATAGTGTCTACCAGGCAAGATACACTATGTGTTGAGGTAAAGGCTATCATTCCTTTTGTTAAGACTTCACCCAAAGAGCCTAAAAAGAAGAAGAAAAAGCATGGCAAAGGGTCGGTCACACTTGATGAAGTCATTGAAATACCTAACTGTGACCTGAGGACTTTGGACCCTGAGGATTTAAGAAAATATGGGGAGCTATGCACAAGAAAGGCATCTCAGGAGAATCTAAGGAAAGAGAGCAAGAGAAAGCAGATTCTTGAAGATGTGAGAGACATCTTGCAGCAAGTTGTACCTAAGGTCCAAATTAATGAAGAGACACCTATATTGGACCAACTTTCCACTCTTGCACAAGAAATAAATGCCCCAAACATTGATGCTGAAAAGAGACTTTAAGAATGGGTAGAAGCTAAGATTTAGGATAAATTGGCAGAAAAGATTAGCCAACAAGTGGCGATAAACAAAGTAAATATTTCTGAGGTAATCACCGAGTTAGAATCTATTACTCATAAAATAATTCAAATGTTATTTAAGCTATGCACTGTGGAGAGTTTCACTGCTGAGGTCAGTGAAAAGATAAACAAGCTAGATACCAAAATCCAAGCCAGTGCAAATACATCCTTAACTGAACCAGATTCTTTTCACAAGCATATACTAAAAGTGCAAGAACTTAGGTGGTTAAGAGAAGATTTGTGGAAGCAGGAGGATAAGATAAGTGATCAAGTCACCGATTACAAGAAGAGTTTCTTCCACACCTAAAAATTATTGAGCATCATATTGTCAAGGCACAAGCCTTAGTTGCAACACCTAAGATTTTAGTGTTGGAGAACATCTTTGACATGCATGCACAAGTCAGTCTTGAGCATATGGCTCTCACCAACTTGAAAGAGGTATGGGAAAACCTCTTAGAATCTCTCAAGAAAACCCATTCGCACATTTTTAACAAATTGTAAGTACAAATTTTGGTTTGGCATTAATCTCTAAAAGGTGGAAACTAATGTATATGCCAATTGTATAAATATATTCTAAATGTACTACATACATACCAGGATCATGCACTGAGGGGGAGTAATTCAAATATTGTAAAGGGTCAATTTTGTCATGTATATATGAAATGTAAGAATATTTTGAAGATATCAGTTTATATACATTACAAGTTTTGATGCTAATGCCAAAGGGGGAGATTGTTATCTCTATTTGAGCATTATATGTTGTCATTAGTATCAAATTGGATCAGTCAGTTATCTAAGCTGATCATTCGGTAAAAGGAAGAACATCAAGCTACAATATGCTAGTTGGTTGAACAAAAAATCCATCATACTGAGTATTCATAAGGAAGTACCGAGAGCTAAATGGAAACAAGTTTAACCCAAGCACCGAGCATTAGTAAACACTGAGCAATATACACACTGAGCATAGTGTATTCACTGAATAGAATTGGTCGTGTTTACCAAGTAGTTTAGGAAATGACATAGTAATCAGTTATGGTACATTTATCTATGCAAACGGTTACACAGATTCATAAAATGTTTTACCAAGATTGAGGATTGGCATAGTAATCAGTTATGGCACATTTATCTATGCAAATAGTTACACAAATTCATAAAATGTTTTACCAAGATCGAGGATTATTTATTGTAGATGTAATCATTAAATGCAATGATGATTCCCATGTAATAGTCAGATCTAGGTTAATTTTGTACACTGTAGATCTTAGGTTTTTCTAATATTTTGTAAACCTAATTAGGTTATGGAAATCATAGAATTTTTCTATATATTTTTAATTC
Source organism: Chamaecyparis obtusa (assembly GCA_027943335.1). NCBI lineage: Eukaryota > Viridiplantae > Streptophyta > Pinopsida > Cupressales > Cupressaceae > Chamaecyparis > Chamaecyparis obtusa. The sequence continues at coordinate 119,056 of BSBK01002047.1, read as the reverse complement.
ATGTCATTTTGACATAAGGCGAGCAAGAGAATCAAGCAAGAGATCTTCGAGCAGTAGCCACCTTCAAAACATCATAATTCAGACAAGGTTTGCATGAATGAGCAGTGATCAGAGATTCAATTTAGTTTATTCAAAAGCAGTCAAGGCTACCGAGCAGAATAAAGGACAGATTACTACACATAGAGGTGATATTTATTCAGTATATCATAGATCTGATTCAAATAAATCCTAGTTGTCATTTACAGATACTTTTTGTTATTCTCTAATCATTGTAACAGAGTTTGTAAAATCTCTTGACATAGTAGACTTAACAGCCTATTAGTAAATCTCCTAACTGAGTGCACACTCAAGTAGTGTTGTTTAAATCCTCTAACAAGGTAGATCTAGTCAATCTGATTGTTACTCCTAACAGGGTAAGATCACCAGAAGTGATCACAACTTGTAGCCTTAACTGGCATACTTTATTATCTGTAGTAGTGAAGAATTTGTGGGTATCATCCCCACCGTAGTTTTTACCTTCTAACAAGAGTTTCTACATAACCAAAAAATTGGTGTTATGTGTTACATTTCATGATTGATCTATTATTTCATTTCATGTACTTTACATTTACAAAGTCATTTTGATGAATGTTGCATACAATGGATTCGGTTGGTTAGTTAGTTACTAATATTTGCAAATTGAGTATTCAGTTAAAAAAATTTGAGGGTATTGATTCACCCCTCCCCTCTAAATCCTTTATCTTTCCATTCCAACAAGCAAGACATCTACCTTCTAGAGGAGCTCCATGAGAAAAGATAACAACTTCAAGACAAAAGAAGGGGAGAGGAATCAAGAATGCACTTATTTAACCTCCTTGTGTATAGGTGGAATAGGAATCCTTGGATAAGGGAAAATGTTTATAATGAACATAGTTTTTCAAATGAAGAAGAGGTGATTATCACAAGCATGCACCTCTTGTATGTCAAAGAGAGGCATGATCATCAAGACACAATTCCTTATATGAAAATAATGTCACGTGATAAAAACAAAATGCCACTGTACTAAGGAAAGTTGATCCTTAGACAAAAAGAGATAAATAATGTACAAAAAACCTTTCTCGTCAAGCGCAAGACAAGAAAGAGAAATGTATGGTGGGTTATATAACAAAATATTGTAAAATATAAGGATGAACTGTAAGCAACAACCATAATCTAGCCGTGTAGAAAACAAAACACCCTGTATAAAACAAGAAGTATCATAGAATAATACAATACCATAGATAAACAAAGGAAAATAAACATCATAGGATATACAATTCTAAACATAATATTCTAGAAAATATACTACCTATGAAGTAAATTATAGATTATTATTAAATGACAAACATTAAAATCCAAGGCATGGAAGGACATTGTTAGGAAACAAATATCGTGTTGTGCATGAAACAAAGCATTATATACCCACAAATAAGAAAGTATCATAAACAATAAAAATCTACAGATAAATGGAAAGATGAAAGGATACCATGTTATACCTATAATAAAGAGATGACATAGCTTTAAAAGGAAAAATAAGATAATCCCCCTAGGATAGATCCCTCATAGCATGTATAAGACAAAGATAAAGTTGTACATAGAAATGTAACACAACCAATCAATGTAAACATATTGTAAATAATACACACCTAAAAGGGAAAAAGGAGGGATACTTATTAAGCACACAAAAATATGTCTCCCCGATATCGAATATGCACTTTGTAGAAAGGATATTAAAGTATAGAAGACATGTGTGAAGGAGCTAAAATAGATCCAAGAAAAGTTGAAATTTTCCCCTATTGAAGAGGAGAAAAGAGAAAGAACTATTGTTCCACTCTTAATCATATTATAAAGAATAACAAAGAGTGGCCCCAATAGGGAATAGAAATGCTAGGCAATAATATGAAGGAGGAATAAAATATCTTGTGTATAAGAAATTTTACCATTTTCAACTTTATCATGAACATATAAAATGAATTTCATACAATCACAAAGTAAATGTTCATTATTGTAGAAAAAGGGACATGAGAATCAAGCAATAGAATTCTTTTGATAAGATTGATATCTTAATTTAGTCACAATCAAAAGGTAGTGATACACCCTTAATGCTAAGGCTTCCCAAGTGTCATTAGGAGATAAGGTTGGAGCTGGAAAAAGAAGGTGAAGAGGAGGTCATGGGGGAAGGAAAGAATGAGGATTATTTGAAGGGGAAACATAACCAAGGCCTCATTGATGGTGTTGGTTAGGAATACGGACATGAATCTTAATACCATTCTCATGGAAACCAAGACCTAAACCATTATAACCTTGTCTAGTGATACTATTATAACTCATAGTATAAGTAGAGAAAAGGAGGGATGGAGAGAATGGTTTATCTTGAGGGTGATGGGTGAATGTAGTGTAAGGAGGAATGGAATTTGGAGTTGTATGTATAGGAGATTGAGGTGTAGGTGTGGGAGAAGATGAAGAAGATGGCTCATGTAAGAATTGGTTAATATCTAAATCATGAACCATACTGTGAATGTGTTGGAATATAGAAGGGGTATGAAGGATTTGATCATGTGAAGGATTAGGCACAAGATTATGATTAGGATCATCACTAACAAAATCTCTAATGCCATCCAAAAGATGAATGAAAAATCCAAATGAAAGTCTAATCATTGTCTTGAAATATTATTTTATCAGGAAACCTTGTATTAGTTAACCTCATAATAACATGTGAAAGAAAAGCATGTAAATACATGAACATCATGAAATGAAAGAAACTTGCATAAAAATAATAGGAATGATAAAGAGATGCAAGCACAAGAGCTACCATAAAGAGTATTATGTACCATAATAGTTTAGCAAATACCATTATTGTAAAATAAGATCTAACAAGATATCTAACTCTGAGAAAGAGATATAGGAAGTCAGATTCACCAAAATAAGGTAAACACCAAATGCCAAGAATGAAATAAGAGAGATCAAAGGATCTAACTCTAAAATAAAAAGGAAAAGATGCGTAGGGTTCACTGAAATAATTAGTGAAGGTGAACACACAAGATAATGCACCAAGATCAAAAGGAAGTTGTAACACGTCAGGTTCACCAAAATGTTTAGTGAAGGTGAACACACAAGTTAATGCAAAGTTAAATCTAACACTTAGATCAAAAGGAAGTTGTAAGGCGTCAGGTTCACCAAAATGTTTAGTGAAGGTGAACACACAAGATAATGCACAAAGATCAGAAGAAAGTTGTAACACATCGAGTTCACCAAAATGTTTAGGGGTGAAATGGATGCTAATGAATCTAATAATAAAAACTATGTGAGATGAGTTCATTAATTAACCATTTCAACACTAACACTCAAAATACAAGAGAAAGAGGAGCTTCCAAACATAACTCTCAATATAACCCAAGTTAGATTAGAAAAACCCAAGAAGATGATGGGATGTCAATGCTAAACCAAAATTAAATCAAGGAAGTACACAAGAAAGTCATCTTTCATGCAATGTAGGATATGATTAAAGACGTGTAAATGCAAATGTAAAATTGAACCAATCGATTTAATGAGAAAAGTAAGATAGATCTAGATGTTAAGTGTATGCAATCAGCCCGATTAAGATATGAAAATAGGTCTAGACTAAGAATTGAAATGAATTATAGAGTACTAAACTTGAAATGTGTAGTGGAATATGCCCTTCTTCTCTAAAAACTGTAGATCTGAACCTATGATAGAACTTCCAACTATGGATTCATGGTCACAACAAGAAACCCATAAAATGTTATTTTTCCCAAACCTACAGGAACAGGTTGACCTGGTGCAACATGTTTCAGACACTTTTCCATGAATTCATCATGTTCCTAAGACATTGTAGAAAAGTTGACACAACTTCTTTAGAAATCTCTCAGCAAGTAGTTTCCATATCTAAGGTTCCAATTCTGATATCCTGCTCCTGCACATAGAAAAGCTTGTTTTGGGGTTTGGGTGGATGAGGGATTTCCATGGTCAAGCCCTATATTGAGGACTCAACCTTGAAATTAAGGTATAAATGTAATGATAAGGAAATTCTAACATGTAGGATTGAATATATCAAATGAAAGATACAATTACCTTTGTAGATGCAATTGAATTTGATATGTGATCAAGTATGCAAATGTAATATCCTTGACTCAAAGAAACCAAAAGGAAATAAAAGAAGTCAAAACCTCATGTATAGGTATGTATGTGACATGCCATGATGAAGGATGAAAGAACTTGAATGATTTTGAATGATGGATCTCCTCCTTAGAAGCCAAACTCAACTACCACCTTGAAGGAAGAAGCTTGATGCAAGAAGGAATGCTTAAATTGATAAATGCTTAAATATTCTTGCTTGAAATATCATAGACACATGTATGATTTCTCTTGATTTCTTGTATAATTATGATGTATCTTGATCGGAATGAAAATTAAATTCCCAAGCCTCCTTATATACTAGTTTTCAAGATCAAAAACAAAACAAGCCGACCCAAGAGTAAAAGAAATCAATCAGAAAATCTAGGGCAACTTGGGTCGACCTATTCCCAATGGGGGTCCCAGAGGCCTCAAAGAAGGTGTAGAAAGAATCAAGGGATGATGAAACTGTTGGAAGATATGGCCAAAAGGGTAATAAAATAGAACCTAAAGGAACATTTTGGAAGATGAGAGAGAGAGAGACCAAAACCACACTAAGGAGGGAAAAAATGTATCAAAATTAAGTGTTTCCATTTTAAGATGGTACACATGCAAGTCCCATTCTTGATACAAGTCCATCTCATATATCTCAAATTCTAGAGCCAATTCCACCATGTCCTCCATTTTCAAGAAATAACATTCAAGAGATTCCCATGCAAGGTACTTCATGCAAAAACATTGATCCATTATCAAAATTCCCCATGCATGTTCCAAGTACAACCCCATGTCAAGAGGATGATCCAAAAAATGAAAAAAAGAGTCCTGAAATAAATCAAGATCAAGATCCCAATAATGAACAATCCAATTCAATTGTTAACCAAAATCCTAGTTCCCTTGAACCTCATGATGATTCCATTATCCATAATTATCCTATCTAAGATGATACCCTTTCACCTCATGAAAAAAGTATCCTTCCTAGTCCGTTTGACCTTCCACTTCCTAAGAATGATAATGTCCTCCCTTCCATTTTTTCCAATGATTCCATCCAATATCAAGAGTATAACACTTTTATAATGGAATCCAAAGATCTAATTCCAAGTCAAGATCATGCTATCCCTTCATCTTCATATCTAGCACAAGATCCCATCATCCCTCTAGATCCTCCTCGAGATCCCTTCATTTTCTTGTCCTATTCCTCCAAATCCTCCACAAGATCTTATCCTGCTAAATGATCCTGTCACTATTTTCATTTCATCACAGGATCCCATTATTCTTCTTAATCCCCTTCATGATTTAAACACATTTGTGAAAGATGTTCATGAACCCCTTACACTTCAAATGTATTCTACTAGTTCCATCAAGTCTATTCCACTTCATGATTCTATTATTTCTTACATATCATGTCTACCACAAAATAAAATCGCATCTTATAGAAAGTGTACTACTAGTCAAAATAATTATCTATATTAAAACCCTTTCATGTCAAAGAAAATTCTAAAGGTCATGACCTTAGTTATAAATCTCATTTTTAAGACATTAGTCTCCCTTCCAAATCCAAATTTAAATGTATACCCCATCCTTCACCCCTTCCATCCATTTTAGGTCCATATAATCCTCCATCCACAAGTTTAAAATCAACTTACCCTTTCCCATATGAAATTCAGAAAAGGCACACATCTTGGAGAGCCATCCACCCATATAAAAAGTCTCCATGTCATTCTTCTCCATCGATAAATCCCATTCCCTTTCCAAGCAATTTGGATGCCAATAATAAATTTCATAAGTCAATAAATCCACATGTTCAAGAATCAACATGTCCAGTCTAATCAACATAAGAAATTGAAGAAAAATATGATCCAAAAAGAAAAAGAAATGTCAAAAAGGCCACAAAGGCCCATTAATCAAAAAGAAAAGTCAAAATCAATATGGGTTCCTAAATCTCTTGTAAAAAGTAATGCATTCCAAGGACCCACAAAAAATGAAAAATCAAAATGCATGTGGATTCCTAAGAAGCTTCTTGAAGCACAAAGTCCCAAAGAAAAATCCAATTTGGCATCCAAAATTTCTATCCCTCCATCTAAAATCCTTCCATCTCCCAAATCCATTTTGGGTCCTTTTGTCCCAAAATCCATATCCATTCTTCTGTCAAATCTAAAATCTCATTTTCCTTCATCGCCCCTCAAGGTGTGTGCCAATGTTGTTCTTTCCTCCCTTTCCATCTACTCAAAATAAATCCTCCCTCCATTATCCAACACCTATTTTACAACCTTTCATCCAACCTATCCAATCCTTTGCATAATCCTTATCCTATCATATCCAACCATCCATTTCACATCCCTTTGTCATTACCCTACCAACATCTTTAAGTATACTCTCATAGTCATGGTCCATTATTGCATATCTTCCAAGAAAACCTCCCAGAGAATAAAGATGCTCGATTCCTTCGTCCATGTCATGTCATGCGTCGATCATGTCAAAAATACAAAAAAAATGAAAAAGAAGAAAAAAAATCAAAAGAAAAAAATAGTTGCTTTGATGAAAACCTAGCAAATAGGAATCTTGGTAACAAAAATAAATAAAATAAAGAGAAATAATTTCTTCCAATAGTGAAAACCTAGCAAACAATCACTTTTGGCAAGTAGCATGATGAAAGCCTAGCAAAGAGGCATTATGTGTAATTTACAAACTTCTGCATTCCATACTTGGTGGCAGATTTTGTTAATATTTCCATATCCTATTATACCCTTGTCATTTCCTCCATTATCCCTATCATCTCCTCCATTATCATATTTCCCTCATGTACCTTATCCTATCAACCTCGTATCCCTTTTTTTCTCAACTTTGATCTTGACAAGGTTATGGATCTCCCTACAGGTATCAAATGTCATATCTTCTTTACATTATCTTGATCCTTTTGGTCCATACCACCTATCTTATCCTGGTCCATTTGGTCCATATTTCCTATCTTATCAAAGCTTTCATATCCTTTCCCTTGTCCCTCACTGATCTTTCTTATCCTATCCATATCTTTTCATTATCATATCCCAATCCCTATCTTGGTCTTGATATAAAATAAGGTTTTAGAGTGCACAACATGTTTAAAAAAGCCTCTGACATGTCCAGTCCTATAAATCAATTATCATCTAGTGCATTTTTTTATTACCCTATCATTGTCATGTCCAATCCCTAGCTCAATGAAAACCTATCATCCTATTCTATGGATAGTCCTTGACAACCCAAATAGAGAGTCAATGACATACTAAGAAACCCTTTTCATTTATCCAAACAACCTCAAGATATACCAAGAAAATGTTGGCCTCCATCTATCTACCAGTTCACCTTAATGTTCATGTCTTGCTAGACACTGGGGACAATTATTCCTCATGTAAATATTAAATGTCTTGAAAAAAAATTTAAAAAATCATATAATGACTTGAAAAAAATCTAAAAACAATTGCATATTGTCAAAAAAAGACTTAAAAAATCAAATATGATCCCAAAAATTTGAAAAAAACCAAATATGATCTTGAAAAAATCTTAAAAGAATTAAAAGCCTTGAAAAAATCCTAAAAATTGCAAAATGTCTTGAAAAACACAAAAAAAATCAAATATTTTCAAAACCCTAAAAATCAATCAAATCTTCAAAATCATGTAATAAATTTGCACAAAAACATTTTCATTTTCATGTCATCAATAAATTGTCCCTGGCAACAAACAAAATTTAAGCAGACACAATCTTAAGACTTTTCAAACATCGCGCTTAATAAAATCACACATCAACAGACAAACTATCGAATCTAGTTAGCAATCAATCAGATAAAACTTGTCCTATCAATCAAACAACATCAATTTTTCCTTTTTTCAAACTTGTCATTTGTCTTATACAAGGTGCGGTATAGTCGAAACTAGACACTATTAGTCTTAGATGAGGTACTTCATGCTTGAAACCAGACACCATCATTATCATTATCAAAAAACTATCAACTTTGATAGCTAGATCAAAATGGTTGTTGACATGCTTGGTTTAGTGAGCCTTATCTTTTATTGATTTATCTCTTTTTGTTTTGTCTTCTTCTTGCGGGTTGTTTTTCATAATGTTCTAGGGCATGTATATCATATTCTTCAGGATGAATGGAAACATTCCTTGTCTGTTATGTGTTTGTTTTTATACAAAAGGGTCATATTCTCATCCTAGATTTATGTACCATGGTATGATGCATCATTTTTTCCATATTAAATAAGTTTCTCGTGACATAAAATGTACTTAAGAAAGAAATTCTCATCATTACTAATTTTTCTCCATTCAATTTTTTGGCTTTTTGCTAAATTTTCTTCTGTTAATCTTTTCTAATCACTCCTTTGGAAAATTATCCTCGAGTCATTTCTGCCCAATTTTTTGAGGGGGCATCCTACCTCCCTTTTGTCAATCCACTGGGGCATGATTCTTTATTTTTCTTTAAACCAACACTCATAATTGCATTGTCTCAAAGAGGGGAAAATGTAGACACCTAAAAATGGTTCACACCTATGTGTTCCCTTTTAACATATCTTTTATCTTGTATCATTTCTCATTTTATCAATTACCAACATTTCTCTTGCAACCTCAATCTCTTTGGCCAAATCGATCAAGTCCAAATCATCATTGGAGTGGTCCTCAACATTCCTAAACCATGTCTAGCTGATCCTAATCGATCCTAAACCATGTAAAATATTCCTAAATAAATCCCAATCAGTTATAATCCTTTTCAAATTAGTCTAAGATTATTTCAATATATCAAATCATTTTCAAATCAATCTAAGGCATTGTCAAAGTTCATCGATGCCTCATCATTTTGAATTCTATTCAAGGCATTGTCAAATTTCATCAATGCCTCATCATTATTATCAAATCAAGGCATTTTAAAAGTTCATTGATGCCTCATCATCATCATCATCATCGTCATCATCATTAGTCCAAGACAATGTCAAAGATCCTCGATTCCTCATCATCATCATCATCAATCCAAGACATTGTCAAAGTTCATTGGTGTCCTTTCATATCAACCTAATGCATTGTCCAAGTTCATCAATTTCATTCCTAAACCTTTTCAAAACTATCAAAATCAATCTAAACCCTCATTAAAATCATCAAAATCAATTCAACTTTGCATCAAATTCATCAATATTGCAGTCATCAATCAACTAATTTGTCCCTTAGGGGTAAATAACTAATGGTTTATCCCTATGTCCTAGTTGGATAAATAAATAGACTTTATTTATCCCTTTTTTTACATTAATTAATTGTATGTCATTTTGAATTATGTGATTTTCATACTTCCTAATCCTAATTTTCATTTTGGTGGGAATTAATGAGTTTTTAAATTCAAAAATCACCACTCTTGCATTTTCCTCGAATTGTGCTTCCATATCCTATAATTTAGCTTCATGATTTCTTACACCTTCCTCTTCCATTTTCCTATTAATTTTCCACCATCATTTCCCTTCCAAAATTTCCTTAATTTGTGCATTCCAAAATGCTTCTCTTACATTGTCATAATTTATCATAATATGACACTTTTCGAATTCATCTCCTTAATCATGACATCCTTCTGAATTGTGCACCAATTTTGTAATTTAGTGATTTTAGTCTCAAACTTATAAATTGAGATCAAATTCTCAATCAAACTAAACATCATCTTTCAAATCTTCTCATGATAACTATAGTCAATTTTCTTTCATATGTTAAATGCATTATGTCAATATGAGAGCTACATCAACTCTTTTGGAGAAGCAAGAAAGGGCACAATTGTAAAGTTGAGGGATTTTTGTTTATATTTTACATTTATTTATCTCAATTTATTTGTGTTTGGATAGGTTTATTGTGCATACTTTTAGAATTTGATGGTTCCTCTTGTGTGCATGTTTTCCTCATTTTCCTTTCCTACAAGAAGATGCACAAGCAGTGGAGTACTCTTTCGAGAGACAGGTTGGTCTCTTGGCTAAGTAAGAAACATGATTCAATGTCATTATCTACAATAGAATTAGAATACATTATAGGAGAATCTCTCAAGTGATGTGGATAAAACAAACTCTCAGATACATCAAGGTGTTGTATGATGAGGCAATTCCAATTATATGTGAACAAAATTTCTATTAACATTTCAAATAATTTGGTAATGCACTCAAGAACTAAACATATTTTTATCCAGTAACATTTTTTTAGGGAGAATATTATAGAGAAGGGATTTGGATTGGAATATATACCCACAAGGGATTAGATTGTAGATATTTTTACAAAGGCACAGTCAAAAGATACTTTTGAGTATCTTCAACATAAATTAGGGGTTATTGACCCTCCTTAGAAGCATATGCATAAGAGTGGTTCATCTTTCTAGGGGAGGACTTGTTGTCTATCTTTCTTCTCCTAGATTGATATGGTTGTGTCTCTCAAGGGGAGTAGTGAAAGTGGTGGTTTCCTAGCTACAGGAAATATATTTAAAAGATGAGTTATCTCTACTAGGGGGATCTTTGTAGTTGTTAGATATGTTCTCAAAAGGGGAGAGCTATTTGGAGAAGTGTCTTGGATCTATTTAGAGATATTATTGGTCTTCTCTTTGTCCTTGATGTCAAAGGAAGAGATAGATATAATTGAGAGAGAGAGTACAAAGAAAGATAAAGTTGAGAAGAGAGTTGCACTACTATTTGCATCAATGACAAAGGGGGAGATTATGGGTAGTTGGATTTTTATTGTCATTGATGTTAAGCTTGTTGATGTTGATGACTAAGAGAAATAGATTATTTATGATTGTCATTAGTTTTGATGTCATTGAAAAAGGGGGAGATTTTCAGAAGTATGTGTTCAATATTGTCAATGATGTCAACTAGCTATTTGCATTGATGTCAACCTAATGTAATGATGTGCTACTTGACATCTAAAAGATGATAGAAATTCTAATCAATGTTATCATTGATTTCAACTAGTTGTTTGCATTTATTTCAATTGAATATAGTGATGTGCTTCCAAAGGTGTGGAATCTAATAGAGGTTTGGTATTGAGCATTCAGATGTTGGTCTAATGTCTAGTGGCGATATTAATTTAATATGTACTATATCCTAAAGGTGATAGTATGAGATGTTGAAGATTGTAGGAAAGAATATATGAAGTACTTATGGGAGAATGTTTTGCATTACTCTGCATAAGAAGTTGGAGGCATGTTGTTCTATAGTTAATGAGTATGGATTGTGAATATTTAACTATCACATTTTCAGATCTACAAAATTTTAGAGGTTGAATTTAGGATTAACTATTTACTAATAGTAAGGCTAACTATCGAGACTAGTCAGGATTGGCTTATAGATTTCTTTGCATTGATTTTTTTGAGTGTGTAGTTTGGTGGACATGTTCCTAATGTTTTTGCAGTGCTCAAGTCCAAATATGTCATGTTATTTTGTTCCACAAGTGAAGATATGTTATTTTTCCTTTGGCAGACTCTGTGGATTATATTGATTGAAATAATATTATTTTGGCTTGGATATTCTTTATACGAAGAGTAAGAGGTTGATATGGATCCTAGTGTATCATGGTTAGATTCACATTATGTTATGTGCATTGGAAATATTTTTGAACCGACTAGTTAATGTATTTTAATGTTTTTCTACACATTATGTTTGATGATGTTAATGGTGGATGTTGTGTTGCATGCACTTATATTGATTCAACCATGGGAGGTGTGTTATGATGTATTTGGGTTCCAATTATCCCATGGAGTGGATTTTATTGATTGAAATTATTCACGGTGTCTAAATTTTTGTAAATCTTATTTATCCTTATCATAGCCAACCTAGTTGAGTTTTTTGGTGATGTTATTATATATAGACCTAAGAGAATGTTTGAGTATAATATGAACTAAGCGTGGATTGAATGTGAAATCTATAAGATGTGAATGTAGAAGAACATATGTTTGAATTGATAATATCTTATTGAGGTTATAGGGTGTGTGGTAGCAAGTGTTTGACATAACCAAGAGATCCTGCATCTTTAAAATCATCAATTCCCTATGCCTCCTGGAAGACAATAAGTTCTTTTGGTAGCTTTTATAGTATTATACATCTTACCTTGGGATTGTGTCTCTTAGTCTTTTCTATCTTTCCCTAAGGTTGTGTGCCTTAGCCTATAAGTCCTTTTCAAGAGCAGTGAACTCCTTGGCCTATGGGCTAAAACATTGTATTCAAGTTACTCATATTATTAGCATTATAATCTATGTTTTCATTGATGTAAACCTATGGTAGACATTGATACTATCTTGTTGAGGAGAGAAAGTTGTTGAGGGTGTGGCATTGATTGAGGAAGAAAATTTGAAAGACTATTGTTTGAGGTTGTGACATTGATTAATGAAGAAGATTTGAAGATTTCTTGTTGAGGCTATGACATTGATTAATGAAGAAAATTTGAAGTATAATAGTCAAGGCTTGATTTTGATTGTTTAGACTTTTTTATGATTGCACTAATATTTTTAGAGACATATCCAAAAAATAGAAGTATGGCGAACAAGAATATGCAGGAAAGATTTTTTGAAGACCTTATGGGAGAAAACTTTGCATTCCTCCGCATAAGGTGATAAAAAATTTTGGTTTTGGTTATAATGACTAAGCTATGTGAATATTGTGCTACCATATATTTAGGTCCCCAACTAATCATTTGACAAAGATATCATGAATTTTTTGGGTGAAAATAAGGCTAACAGTCAGGAAGGATTGGACATGCTCGAAGAATGTCTTGCATTGATCCACTTTAGAATTATAGGGTATGAGGTTTGGTGGAAATGTTCAAATGGTTCATGCAGTGTTTCAATTTAGATATCTTTTGATACTTTTCTCCATAGGTGAAGATTTTTTGTCACAAGTTCTACATGGTTGTACATGATGGCTTATAGTCAATTGAGCTATTTGCAGTGACTATATTTGAGTACTATTTCTCTAGATATAGGTTAAAGAAGAGCTAAGAGACTTATGATGAGTTTATCATGGTGTATTGTGCTTTGAATGGAAACATATTTTATAGAGAATGTTTTTGGGTTGTTTGGTAACCTATTTTTAATGCTTTTCTACTTGTTACTTTTGGGACAAGCTTTGGATGAAGTTGTGATATGTATGGATGGATTATATTATTTAAGGAAGAGATCTTATCATGGATTTGGGTCTCCTTTATTTTGGGGGGTGGACAAAATTGAGTATTTGTGTTCAAGGTGGCTAACTTTGTGTTATTAAAGGTTATATTTCTATGGCTGAACTTATTGATTTTTTCAATGGACAAATCTCTATATAGTTGAGTGGAAAAGAATGATTAGTGTAGAAGTGTGAGTGAGGTAATTGTGAAGCTTGTGTGGATAAATTGTGAAGGTGATGCTATGAGAATAAGGCATAAAAAAGGTATGAATTGTTGAATCTAATAGAGAGGTCACTATAGAAAATCATGAGATGTTGTCTTCTTTCTTTCACTGTATCTTCTAATACGTAATGTGCTCACTTGGTAGAATTATGGAGTACATTTCTTGTTCAAATTGAGGATTAGTGAGATCCTTTAAAGTGCACCTAAAATGGTACTAACAATGAGCTCCTTGGCTTATTGCCAAAAAAATTATAATCAAATATTTGCATATAGTGAGTATATTTCTCACTGTGGTTTTTCTCATCTTAGGTTTTCCATGTAAGTCTAGTACTCATGTGTATTTTTTATCATTTATATATCTTTTGTTGATGGTTAGGCGGATTAATAAATAATGTCTAAGAAGTGTGGCAGAATTATTAAGTTTTTATTTGTGCTAATTCACCCCCCTCCCCCTCCCCTCTCATCACCTTGTGGTGTTCAACACATATAGTGAATGTGATTCTCACTATGGTTGTTTCTATATTTAGTTTTCCACATAAAAATTTGGTGTTCATGTGTATGTGTGTTTTTTATAATATATTTCATTAATAGTTAGCTAGATAAAGATAACTGATAAGTATTCATGATAGAAAAAGTTTAATTTTTGTTCAAGACCAATCCACCCCCTCTCGATCTTATGGTGTGTTCAACAAGATCAATGTTTCATCTCTCTGAGCACCACCTAGATGCAATGTGTTCCATTAATTTTCATGGGAGATGGGTTCTTGTGAAATACTACTCATGAAACATGGGTTAATGAATTTGAATAAAAAACTATGCAATTGTATCCTACTAGCAATATTACAAGATTTGGAGACCATTATTTCAAAACAAAGAATTGAATAAGATCATGCTCAAAAAGTATGTGCATGGGCCTCTTGTTTCTATTTAATTCTTGAATTCTCAAACTCATCCCTCATGGTCTGCTTTGTGGAACTTCATGATTAAGGAATAATTTGTTTTATCTAAAGGTTTCAAGTGGGACCTTGGGAATAGTAGACTTATTAGGTTTTGGGATGATTGGTTGGACCATTGTCCCCTTATTGAGTTTCCTAATTTCTATCATTTCAAGGAGATTTATATTAGGCTTTTATTCACAATGGTTGGTGGATGTGGGCCTTTTTTTATCTCGAATCTCTTTTGGATTGCACTTGTATCCCTTTATTATTGTTTGTTGACCATGTGGTTTGGATCCACTCACCAAGTGGGAATTTTTCAACTAGTATTTTTTCTCTTCTTTTCCATCCTTGTTCACCACTCCCCTATTTGGGCCATGGTTTGCAACTCAAAGTTGATTCCTACGATCAACATTTTTTATGGTTCCTTCTTTAAAGAATAAAGTTCTTATGATTGACAATATTTTCTTGAGAGGCTTCTCTTTGGCCAATAAGTTCTCTCTATGTATCCATGACTTGGAAAGTGCTTATTATCTCCTTGTGGATTCTTCCTTTGTTCAAGATGTGTTGCCTCACTTATTTGTCCTCTAGAAGATTTTTTTATTTTTTCCTCAGTTCTTAGTGATTTGTGGAGTCAGTGGTCTACCCCTTCTCATAATTTTTCTCTTTCCTTCCTTTTGTCTCTCATTCTTCTACAAGTGGCGTGTGGTATTTGGAAGGAAAGGAACAACCAAATTTTGAGAGATTCTCCTTTAAGCCCTTCCATTATTTATTTTCAAAATTTATCAAGGTGCCGAGGAAAACTTCTAGTCAGGGATGATTGATACTAACTCTAATTTTCTAAATATAAAAGTGGCTAATTATGATTTGTAGGTTGCCAAGAAGTGGGGCCTAGATTATGATATACCTTCCCTATCAAGAAATTTAAAGCTTCTAGATACAATATTGTCCAGTATGTCCCCCCTCCTCAATGGATCAAAATCAAATTAAATAGGGAAACCAAAGGGAATCTGGGGCTAGCTAGATATGGAGGAGTGTTGAGAGACGAATTTGGTTGGCTTCTATTAGTGGTGTCATTCCCTCTTGAAATCTAGACTAATCACTATGTTGAAGAAATTATTGCTTATCATGAACTTAAACTTGCTCATTCTTCGAGGTATAAGAGAGTGTAGATTGAAGGTAACTCCCTCAACATAATACAATGCTCGAAGAGGATTCAAAAGCCTAGTTATTCTACTGAGACCTTAATTAATGATGCACTTATGTTAACCAGTTCTTTTGAGAAGGTCTTTTTCTCCCACACTTATAGGGAAGGGGATGTCTTGGTAGATTATTTTTATAATGTATGGTTCTCTAAGAGTAACTTGATTTGTTGGGAAAGGAGTGACCCCTTCTACCAAATGTTCAAGACATTAAAAGGTTTGATTTATTAATAATCACTATGTCGATGTTTCTTAATTATTTGATTATGTCCAATATCTTTATTGGTTTTCAAGTGACTATCAATTTTAATGATAAAATTTATTGCCCCTATCATGTTATGATTACCATGTATGCATTGTGGGAATTTCCTAGGTCTATTTTTCTTTTTGGGATAAAAAATTGGTGTTTTTGGTGGTGTTGAGGGTAACAAATTTACTGTGGAGAAGGTTACTGATTTTGACCTATCATTTCCTTTTCACCATGGGTGGTGAGAGAAAAATAAAAGAACCCATCGCTTGCGATGATGTTAGAAGAAATAAGATGGTTTGGAATTTTTTTTGAAGGGAGGGACTACTTCGTACCAAGAATGCCTCCATGGTTTTGGCCTAGAGATAACAAAAATGTTCTTTAAGGGCTACAAGGATAGAATACTCATTGTCTATGGAAAGAGTGTCGAAGTTAGTGACTTGAATTCATTGTGGAAGGGATTGGCCTTTCAATAGAGGGGAGAAATATATTTAGAGATAGTAAGTCTTTTGAAGTTTAAACTCATAATTTTATCAAAGACAAGGGAGGAAAGAAGTTGGTCAAGAAAGCTAATAGAGAATATCAAGTTAAATCTCTAAAGGCACTATGGGCTTCTAATGCAAGAGCATCCTGGGATGTGAGAGAAATCTTGCATCAACCAAAAATATTTTAATTAAATTTTTTAGAGTTTATTTATAAAAAAATTAGTGAATAAATTTCATGTAATAAGGCCTAAAATATTTGATAAATCATTTGGCCAAGTCCTAAGGTTTAATCTTGCATAGGAGCTTGAGAGATGTCAGTAGCATCTTATTGATATATTCTTGGAATTTTTCACTTTGGCTATTAGTGTTGGTGGTTATTGGATAGTGAATATTTAAAAATATTACATTTTCAATGTTTAAATAGCATCTCTCCAAAGGTGGGTGTCCAGGTGACAAGTGGTAGTGCATGTATTACTATAGATTCTTGTCTAGAGTTATGGAGTTGTCATAGTTGACTAGTTTGATTGGTTATTAGAGGAGGAGACTTTTGACAATATTTATTAAGCATATTGTATTTTATTTATTATTATTCCTTATTTGGACATTGTATTTGAAGATAATCCATTTTTCCTATAATAATTTATGTTATTTTTTATTGGTGGAAGTTGAGGTGGACTTAAGTAGCATTATGATAACATTCAATGCAAAAAGGGGAGTTCCTCTTGGCATCACATTTCATAAATTGAAGATAAGATTTGGAGGATTCAAATTTGATATTTGTTTGGTTGAAGGACAAAGATTGGAGTGCAACTGTAGCTCAAGTATGGGATGGATTCACTGTAGTTTCCTCTTGCTTATTTTTTTATTTTGTATCATATTGGCTCCTGGATGTTTATTGGAGTTCATGTAATCATGTGATGATAATTCACAACTATGTAATTGGGAAGTCAAATTGTAGTAGAGAATTGAGAGAAAGGAGATAGTTTCTATTGATTCTTCTTGTTTGCATGTTGACTGATTTTATATGAGATTTATTTTAGATTTTAAGTCAAATCCTTATTTGATTTAAATATGTAGTTTGTGTGGATCTTCACGCTACATCAACTTCTATGGATAAGGTAATCATGCAATCTTTTACCTTAGATAGATAACCATGGTGTTTAGTTTCCATTTCTCTTTGTTGAATCATTTTAGGCACAAACAAAAGGTTTCCTTTTCATATTATCTAATTGCTTCCTTAAAGATAGGGACTAAAGAACATGCCAAAAATGCAAGGAATACTCTTCTACATGAGGGTTTAATCCTTCTCATTATAGAACAATTAAGGTTCTTCCTTCCTCTTCCAATGTTAAGATTTGCTAAAGTGTTTCACCTCCTTCGTTAGATGATGATTTTTTAGGATCTGATTTGGGGAAGAGGAATCCAAGGATGAGGAGTAGTAGACCAATGATTTTGAATCAGACTCCTAGGATGAAGTTCCTTGTTGATTGAAGAAAATGTTAATAATAAAAAGAGAAAAATGGTGAAAGGGGAAGCTTGGGTGTCGAGGGATGTGGACTCTATTTGAGAAGAAATAATGGGGAAAGAAATTTTGGTTGGTGAGGATATTGGGGGGACAGGTAATTTGATGGAGGCAAGCCCCCCGCTCCCGAAGGATGGTGATCAAGGAGAGATTCATCCTCCTTTTCCACATCAATTGGAGAAGGATTCCTTTTAATAATTTCCTTGGGGTTGTTAGGGATGCTATAATGGATCAATTCAAGGTGTCAAAATGGCTCTTTTTAGAGATAACTCAAATCAATATCAAATTTTGGTCAACATAGAGACACATTGCTTCATTCCTGAATAAAGAAGGTACCCATATGTTGGAGGATGATGAGAAGAAGATGCTCCCATTTTAGAAAATGTGGCCAAAGATGTCACAACCATGAAAATTGACTACAAAAGGTGCATTGTTGGGCTTGAGGTAAAGGTGAAAAAGATGAGTGACAATCTAGTGAACCTAGTAAAAATGAGTTTCAAGGCAATACACAATAGTGTTGAAATCATCAAATATTTGGTATATAAGTGGAAAAAGATTTAGGCTTCCAAATTACCTGATAATGCAGTTGTGGGTTTGGAGAGTGTAAACAAGAACAATCAAAATGTTGTTAAGAAGGGCTCGTGCACCTATACACAAGGTAACTTAAAAAAAGGTTGTAGAGCAAGCAAGAAATGATCTTCAAGACATTAAAAATATGAATGTTCTGGAGGATGAGGTTGTAGAGGCCCTTGATGTAAGAAACTCTAGTAGTCTTCTTAGATTTGTTTATACTGGTTTCATTGTTGCTAGTGTTTACCCGTATTTTGTCGGATGCTAATCATTGGTTGGCTATGAGTATCCTTATGGCATTGTTTTGTATATAAGGGTTTAAGTCCCTTTAAAGCTTGCTTTACCCTTAATAAAAACAAATGATCATGAATATAAAAATAAAAATATTTATTGACTATATTATAAAATTAGAAATATGTTAAAAAATAATAAATATAATGTTAAATTTATAAATTCACAATAAATAATCAATTTAAAATAATTTACTTTGTTTTTCCAAGTTAAAAAGTGTATTTCAAAGCTTCCCATGTGAATTTATATTTTTTTAATGCAATGTAATCAAACTCAAAGATTGTAAGTTTTTCTTGTAAGTTTTTCTTGTAAGTTGTTGACGCGTGAGAGGATGTGGAGCCAAGAAATGCCCTAAAAGTGTTTTCAAATCTTCGGTGGTGAATTTTTTTTTTTAATGCTAGGTAATCAAACACATGTAATCAAACTCAAAGACAATTTTTTTGGGGGTACAAGTTGTTGTAGATGTGGATGCCCGAATTTTGTGGCTAAAGAGATGGATATGTTATTCGATTTAAGACATATATAACTGAATATATAGAAAGAAGAGATGAGACATATATGACCAAGAGGCCAACCCAGATAAAATATCTATTAGAAGTTTAAAATATTAAAAAAAAATTAAATATTATTAAATTGTGATTTTCTATAAAAAAATTTGAGATCATTGAAAATTAAATTTATAATATAATTTCAAACAAAATATATATATGTATGATTTAACATAAAAAGTTATATTAATAGTAGATCCATAAAATCCAACCTATAAAACCCCAAAAATTTGAGCCAATTATATCTTGTAACTTAAAACTTAAAAACCATACATCTTAACTTTAAATCCTAAACTAAATAAGGCGAAGTCCTTGCAGACTCAAAAAAAGGGATCCGAAGTTTAGCATTTTACTAGGTATAATGTCTAGAACGGACCCTATCCAGAGACCTTCACAAATCAAGTTGAGTCCCTATTTTTCATAGTAAACAGTGCTCTCCAGATCATGATGAAATAGGGCGATGTTTACGGGCTTCAATTAAAGAGGAGTTTCCACGCCTTCCAATATTCTCGATTCGTGCTGCCCGTCTCAAAAACATTTCATTCATGGATGGCGTTTTCTGAGATCTTTGACTCTTCCACTTATTTCCAACTCCGCATTACCAACGCTTGCCCACTCCGCATTATGAAGAGAGAGTGGTTAAGTTTTGCACGTTTATGGAGGAATCCTGTAATGCGAGCAGTTGGGGCAAGCATTTGAATTTCAGAATGTGCGACAAAGTTGGAGAAGCAGTTGTAATGATGAAGAATCCGTTTTTCCATCATGATTTGAATGCATGAAATGAAATTTCTTCTCATTTAAAGCCGTTGTGCCCAACAATCTCGTGGGTTGAAAAAATAGCGCCCGGCGGTGGTACATAGTGGGTACTGTGAAACGTAGAGGTCACGGTCGATTCATCAATACATTTTAAAAATCTGACAAGATTTATGCCAGACCGTTACGAAGATTAGATGCTGCAATTAATGACCTAACCGCTTCTCTGCAACCCAATTTATTTTGACACCCATCTGTAATCAGAATCTGAAAGTGGGTAAATCTCTGTTCTGCATTTGGGAGGGATTTCGTAGCAATGTAAACCGCGGTGTTTAGAGGGTAGCGGTGAGAAAACTTTCAGATCCAATTACTGGAGATATGAAGAGCCCAATAAAGCTGAGCAGAAATGCTGTTATTATGATCATTGTGGGAAATTTCACCGTATTGGCTGTGATGACATTGGTATTTCTCTGCTATTACTGTAGAAGATACTGCAGAAATGTGGCGGAGGGAAAGGGTGCAAATGTTTTTGATAAGGAGAAAATGGCGTATTCCTCTTACAGCCGTAGTGTTTCTCAGCAAATCCCTGGTGAAGATCGAGGAAGACTGGTGTTCTTACATGGGCCGAAGCAGTTTGAGGTGGAGGATCTTCTTCGGGCTTCTGCGGAGATGTTGGGCAAAGGGAGCTTTGGGAGTGCGTACAGAGCTGCTCTTGAGGATTCCTCTGTTGTTGTGGTTAAGAGAGTGAAGGACGCTTTTGCCAGTAGCAGAAAAGATTTTGAGCAGCATATGCAAATGCTAGGGAGCCTCAAGCACGTCAATCTGGTGAGCTTGAGAGCTTATTATTATGCCAAAGATGAGAAGCTGCTTGTTTATGATTATCTTCCCAATGGCAGCCTTTACTCTCTTCTTCATGGTATGTTCAGTGCATTCTATCTCTGAAAATGCAAAGTGCTCTGTAAATGCAATGCCCCTTGTTTGATTAATACTGTAAGTATTCATAGGGTTTGGATTGAAATCTTTTGTGGTGCTGTGTTTTGTAAAGGATTTTCCCTCCATAGGTGCATTGCATAAAACAGTCATTTTTTCTTTTTCTTTTTAAGCCCTGGATCGTTTATATACATTGCATGTTGGGTTTCAAGGATTTACTTGGCAAAGCTTAGTGATTACTTCCTCAAATTCGTTTATATGTATTTTGTTAGTTTTGACAGTATTTATTAATCCCTTAGCGGTTTTGCAATGCACAAAAAATGCAAGTTTTTTAATTAAAAGGGAAGATTGATCCCATGAACTGTGTGCATTGTGAACTTCAAGTCATGAAAGATGAATTTTGTAACTGGTGTAAACTACTACTGGTGAAAGTTTGAGTTCTGTGAATGTGTAAACTATTAAGAACAACATTTTACAAGATATTAAAAACCCAGTTGATTTTAGAAAAGATTTTTGCATTTCCTGATTGTAGCCTAAGATTAAAGTGGGCAAAATAGCAGTACAGTGCCATGTTATCCTGTGTCAGTAGTTAGTAGAGCCGTCTTTAGTGAAATGTTAAAACATTTATGATAAATGGTGGCTCATTAAAACACTCTAATCTCAATGGTTAGGTTTGCAATCAGTACCTTCAGGTATCAGTTATAGGTTTCGTTCTCTATGACTGGATCTTTAATGAATGGTGGTTCAATAGAGCCCTTGTCTGACGAGCTTGAGCATTTCTAAGTTCCATTTGATGACATTCATTGCCTCTTGTCTGAACTCACAGGGTTGAGGCATTGATAAAGCTTCTCTCAGACAATCAGGAGAGCTTATCCTGCTAACCCATTTAGCCTTTTCATTCCATTATGCCTTGAGTGTTTTCAGTGTTTGTTCTCATGGAACTAATCAAAATGGTCATTTGAAAAGGGAAAAGCTATAATAGAAATTGTAGACTGATCAACTTTCAAAAAAAGATTGTGACCTTTGTTTTCTGTGTTTTACTAGGTAACAGGGGTCCAAATAGAACACCCCTGGACTGGACTAGGCGATTGAAGATAGCATTGGATGCAGCTCTGGGGTTAGCATATCTTCATCGTTCAGACATGACACATGGAAATGTGAAATCCTCTAACATTCTGCTGGACAAACATGGAAATGCATGTGTTGCAGACTTTTGTCTAATGAAGCTTGTTAATCCTTCCATAGCTGCCACTAGATCTGCAGGGTACAGAGCACCAGAGCAGATTGACAATAAAAAAACTTCTCAAAAGGCAGACATTTTCAGCTTTGGAGTGGTGCTCCTTGAGCTCCTTACAGGAAAGAGCCCTGCACAAAATAGTTTACAAGAGGAAGGGGATTGCATAGATCTGCCCAAATGGGTTCAGTCTGTTGTGAGAGAAGAGTGGACTGTGGAAGTGTTTGATCTAGAGCTGTTGAGGTATGAGAATATTGAGGAAGAAATGGTGGCCATGCTTCAGATTGCCCTTGTTTGTGCTTGTGGGGAAGCTGAACAAAGGCCTAAGATGAGCCATGTGGTGAAGATGATCTACAACATTTCATCAGATCGTCATCATTTCCCCATCAATTCTCCTCCTTCTCCGTCCCCATCTAACTCTCCCCTTCTTGAAGCTGCTTCTCATTAAGATATTGTCAAGGTTTTGGTTAAGATTTTGTACAGGCTTGACTTACATTGTATTCTGAATGTTTTTGTAACAAGGTGGAGGTTTGCTTAAGTAAGCTTTGTTTCCTGTGGTATTAGATCTAGAGGTAAGCTTACTCCAATTCTGTGAAATGATTTGCACAGGTTTTGCATTCTATTGCTTGCTCTGGGATTATGGATATGTAGTTTTCCTGTTGATAACAGAGGTAAAAGCATAATGATATCAAAGCAAAGATTTTTACGTATTTCTATTTTTTTTAATAGATATAGATAGTTCCTCAGTCAATTTTGGTTCTCTTTTACGGTGAACTTAAATTTGACCAAATTCAATTGTTAGCTATCTAGAGTTTGGTAATGGGGCTCCCGGCACTCAAGGTATTCTTAATAAAAGTGAAAATTGTATTTATGAGTACTAAATAATGAAATTGACTTTTCTATTCTAAACATTCTTCTAATTGTTACAAATTAGTAGGATTGAAGTGATTATAAAAATGCAATGTTTAGAATCAAGATAAGAATTGAGATTTTATACTAATAGAGGCACAATAAAGTGATAGGATATCAAGTGTGAGTTCATAAGTTGTAATAACTTAAGATTGATAGATAAGAGAGAATAATAAGATGTTCTATCAATTTTTCTAAATGTTAAAAGTAAATTATGGCAATGTAGCAATATAAAATCATTCTATGAAAATGCTCATGCTCTAAGACATAGTGAGATGTGGCAATGACAAAGAGATGTAAGGTAAATGCTCAAATGTAAGATAGTGCATGTTGGTCTAATTGAGTAATATTATACATGTGATATGGCATTGTAGGCTCTATGTGTAAGCCATAAATGCAGAGTATTGTAGTGTTGGATCTTAAAATGATTAAAAAATAATGTGTATGGCATATGATATATTTGTCTTCTCTTTGCTTATTTTATATGTGGGCCTTTAATTTTAGGTGTACCCTATTTAATTATTACATTCATTTATCACCTCTTGCATACATAGGCCATATTCCATTATGGGTGGCCTTTTGCATTTATTCTAAATTCAAACCTCAATTTCATGTGCATTTTGGGTATCTCCATAATTAGTGACACCAATTTAATTTTCAGCCATGATTGGTTGGGATTGGGTGCCTTGTAAAGCACATGATGAGATAGGTCGCCCCATACCTTGGGAGGCGCTCCATTCCTCTTGCTCTATTGCATCCTGATGATGGATCATGTAGTATGATCTTCAAGTTTTGAGCTCCAAAATGGTTTGGAGAGGTATAAAAGCAATGCTACCTCCCCCTCATTTTGACATCCATGAATTCATTATCAATCCAAGCACTCAAGCCATCAATCAAGACATCAACACATTGATATTCATCAAACATGGAGGACGAGGAGTAATGTCTAGATCTAAGCATTGGTATTCCTATCCTAGATCTAAGGTCAAGACAACAATTGCAAGCATCTTCATAAGCAATTCAACACTTTTAAAGGTATAACATCTTACCAAGCTTCTGCTACTAACAACACACTTTTCCTTTTATGTAATTCAATTTGATTTCAAGGTTGATTCTTAAACAAGGGTTTGACCAAGGCAAACCTCTTTTCCCCAACATTTTTCCTATTTTCTATGTGAAGGTGACAAGTAATGCAATTGTGGAAAAAGCTACAAAAGGATCTAACAAAGAGTTACAAGTGCTAGAAGTTTCATTAGAACTTGTTGGGTCTCAAGTGCTTCGTAGAGCCTCAAGTGAGCTAGGTCATTGTACCCTCCAAGTCGCCTCATTTCTACTATTCCAAATTAAAATTTGGATCATGGGTTAGTCATCATTTCAGATTTCCAAATTTGGTATCATAATTGGGTTTATAGTTTGCAATCTGTCTAAACACACATTTACCCCATTCTTGCCCTACATCTTGCATTCTTCCCCTACATCTTGCATTCTTCACTTTCCATTGTGCATTGCCATATACAAGCCGTATATTCTAGTGAAGGAATCCTTGCATCCTCTTAGTTCTTGAGCCTTCTTGAGACTAGTGCATAAGCTTTCCTTTCAATGTGTGAATACATTTGAGGTGTGAGCTTCCTGACTTGACCATTCATCTAGTGAAAGCCCCTCATGCCACATTTTCTTTCACCAGAGTACCATATAGCCTAAGTATGCATGAGTCATGTAGCTTTAGCAATGTATAGCACTACCCTTAAGATTGTTTTGTAAAATGTGTCATGAATATCATACATTTTAGCTATGTTAATCAAGGAATTGGTGGGAGACTAGCAAGATGAATAAATGAATGATCCAAAAGGACATGTGAGTTGCGTGGCTCTCTTGGTCCTAGTTCAATGTTTATTTAATAAACCCTCTTTAGATTAATTTATAGGAAATTGCTTCCTTGTAGGTTAGAGCTTTCACTATTTATCGTGTTTTCACAACTCAAATTGTGTGTATGTTTGAAGACCTGAATCTCTATTATGCCTTCGTTCATACCTCTATGGTACATTTTCATGTGTAGAAACAATTATTTGTTTACATTTCTTTTAATTATAATTGTAGGTAGTTCAAGTTATATTGATTGATCAATTACTAGATTATGAGTTTTTATTACATATTGAAGTTTTGCAAAATATTCAACCCCCACACTCAAACCTCCTCCATAAAAACTCTCCACCCCTCCATTTGTTTTTTTATTAAGGCAACATTAGGTTTTGAAGGGGCTTTGAAACCCTTTGCAAAATTGGAACTTAAGATAAAACTATAAGAGTTCCAAAGAAACAACAGTCCAGCCAATACAAAAGCCTAGACACCCCAAACCCCTCACGAAGAAACACTACCAAAGAAAGCAGTCCAGCTAAAACACCCCAGTCTGCTACACAAGATAAACCAAAGGAAAACAACAACAAAAAGGAAAGGGGACTAAACTTTTGATCCCTTCTTATGGGATCGAAGGGTCATGTCAAAAGAAGAGGAATATCTCTTAGAATGTTTACCTTTAATTGTGATCCACCCTTCTTCGACTCTAGCTGCCTCATCCTGCTAGCACAACAAATCCAAGACTGAAGATCCAGCTCCCAACAAGGTGTTGGAATAGCCAGCGAAATGCCCAGCAAAGGACCAACATTACTCCCAGCCAAGGGATTAGCTAAAAGAGGATCAACAACATTAGAACAAGCACCAACCAAAAGCCTAGTAAGGACAGTAGAAACAACACACATCAAACTTCCAGCAGGGGGCCCAACTCCATCTAGCAAAGGAGGATCATGAAAAGAACTGGCAGAAGGGCAAACATCTCTAGCCAACAAAGAAGGAGAAGGAACAAAACTAGCTAAAGGACGAGCAGAATCAGGGCCAACAACCATAGTAGACAGTATAAATAGTAGGGCACGAACCATCCTCCACCATAGAAGACACAGGGAAAACTTGCTCAACCACTTGCAAAAAGCTCCGATGGGAAGATGCCTTCTCCACCGTATAGTGTTGAGAGGAGGCACCCTGCCACCACGAGGCGGTATTTTTAAGTCTCTAAAGATCACATTGAGAAGTAACATGACCAGTCTTAAAGCATCTTTTGCATCTGAAAATAAATGAAAACATAATTGTGCTATAAGAAAAAAAATGATTTTATCTGAAATGAGCCTAATATGCCCCACATGTTGCATAGTTTGTATCTTCAATGGAGACCATTATTACTTTTGTTAGGTGAACCGATAAGACCTAGATAAATTCTAGATTTTGGAGGGAGAAGTGCCTTCACGAGCCTAGTGCATCACCTTTCCTTCCAATATGTGAATGCATTTGAGGTGTGAGCTTCTTGACTTGACCTTTCATCTAGCGAAATCTCGTCATGCCATATTTTCTTTCATCGTAGTACCATATAGCCTAAGAATGCACGAGTCATGTAGCTTTAGCAACCTATAGTACTACCCATAAGATTGTTTTGTAAAATGTATCATGAATAATAATATCATGCATTCAAGCTATTTTAATCAATGAATTGGTGGAAGACTAGCAAGATGAATAAATGAATGATCCAAAAGGATGTGTAAGTTAGGTGGCTCTCTTGGTCGTAGTTCAATGTTTCTTTAATAGGTCCTCTTCAGATTAATCTATATAGAAAATTGTTGCCTTGTATCTAGGTTATAACTTTCACTATTTATTGTGTTTTTGCAACTCAAATTGTGTGTATGTGTGAAGACCTAAATCTCTATTATGCCTTTGTTTATACCTCTATAGTTTGTTTTCATGTGTACAAATAATTATTTGTTTATATTTCTTTCAACTGTAATTGTAGGCTCTTCAAGTTATTTTGATTGATCAATTACTAGATTATGAATGTTTATTACATATTGAAGTTTTACAAAATATTGAATCCCCACACTCAAACCTCCCCCATAAAAACCCCCCACCCCCTCCATTTGTTGATTAGCACTTGTGAGTAACTATAAATGAAAACATACTTGTACTATAAGAAAAAAATAAATCTAAAATGAGCCTAATATGCCCGACATGTTGCATAGTTTGCATCTTCAATGGAGACCACTATTAATTTTGTTAGGTCAATTGATAGGTATCTAGATAGATTCTAGATTTTGGAGGGAGAAGAGGTGGTGGCTATATTTAGATGAATTATCATATAGATAGATCCTTGATTTACATATTTCTAAGAAAATATACCCTTTTACTATATGAACCTCTCATAAATCAACACATCCCTCCAAATAAAAGAAATTCAATTACAAATTTTGAGGTGACATTGTATTTTCCCATTAAATTATGGGTTGAGTTAGATTTAGATTTAAAGTTCCAAATTATCTTAACATCAAATCATTTTAGGACTTGGTGGTGGCATGCCACAACACAGAGTAGGTGCACATATCAATCCAAATTTATGTGCTTTCGCTCAACCCATCATTGATCCTTCTTCACACAATATCCCTACGCCCCTTACTACTAGGAAGTGGTTTTGATAGTAGGAGCATTGTGTATGCTATCAAGAAATTTAATCAACCAAGCCACTTGCATGGTAGCAAAGCTTGGAGGAGTTGGTGCAACTCTTACCACATCACACATGTTGACATCTCATTTATCTCAAAATTATAAGCATCCATGTTATAGTCTTGCTTGCACATCCACTTCAAGGGCTATACCAAAGGAACAAAATTAATTAGGTACATTATAGGATCATTCTATAGAGGTATGCCTCACTTTTATATAAATAATGTACACATTAAAATGAATACACAACTTGATCTATTTTAGAATGTCAATTTATAAATATTAAATTATATTTTTATGAATTATTTGGTTCAGATGACTAGCTTAGGGACATCGTCCTGGTTATATTGCCATTGGTATTTTGTATATTTCAACACACCATATAGGGTACATAATTAAATTTCCCTTAACCAACTATAAAGTTAATTAATTATATAAATGTAATTAGCTCCTTCAAATGAAATAAATTTTAATAATTATATGATTTAATCCAAATCTAAAACATTTTTACATTAGCTAGGAGGTCATGAAACTCCCATGTTGAACTAACTAGAAGGTTTGTTGAGTAATCCTCCTTTATCAACTACTAGGATTGATCAACCCTTGGTGTGTAGTTGATATTTACATTTATAAATTGAATTCACTTGAGTATAATTTATAATTTTATAATCATTATTAATGTTATATACATGTGC
Source organism: Chamaecyparis obtusa (assembly GCA_027943335.1). Lineage (NCBI taxonomy): Eukaryota > Viridiplantae > Streptophyta > Pinopsida > Cupressales > Cupressaceae > Chamaecyparis > Chamaecyparis obtusa. Next base: position 90,680 of record BSBK01002047.1, on the reverse strand, counting down.
ATGTATATGCAAGAGGATAACACTATCCAGATAGTAAAGGTCATGTCATTAATGGACCTAGACAATTTCATCGGTCATCCACATAATTCCTTCCATGTCCTAGTAGTGAAATTTATATATTATTTCTTGGTCTTTAATATCGTTATATTTTGTAACTAGTCAAACCTAATTTATTGGAATTAGAATTTGAGAGTTTTGGTATAGAATCAATAACTAGCAAGGTAGAAGAATGTGGGACTTGATGAGCCTCATTTAGTATGTGCGCATGAGTCTATATTTAAATATTTAATTTCATGGCTTTACTTTAAATAGTATGCATGCAACATTATAATTTTAATATTTGAAGCTCCTTTTTCTTCTACTACACAAGCCACAATCTACTTCACATGGAGCAAATGTGCCTCTCTATTTTGATGATGATAAAACATAGAATATAAAGTCTTAATATTTATTTTATGGGCTATGAGTTAGATGGACTATGATATTTATTAATCTCATGTGGACTATGTGTATTTCAACATTTATTTCATGGAGTGTAACTAAATTTCATGTGAATTGAGTGTTTCAACATTTATTTTATGGACTACATCTGTTCTTTTTTTATTCCCTAAACTATTTATTTACAATCATGCATAAATAATCATTGAGTTACAAAACCTAATTCTCATTCTAAGTCAAAATTACAATTGCATATCACAATTGAAAGTTCTAATACTACTATTTATTTACAATCGTGCATAAATAATCATTGAGTTACAGAACCTAATCCTCACAATTGCAACTCCTAATTCTAATTTTGTAAGTTAAAATTATAATTTCATGTCCAAATTACAAGTTATAATTGTAACATGGCAATTCTAAAATTGCAATTAAACATTGAATTAATAATTCTAAGTCTTAGTTAAAATTCTAAGATGAAATTATAAAGCTCAATGATGACAGTCATAACTAAATAAAATTATAATTTTATATCTTCTTTTTCTATGCTATTATCTATTTCTTTTCTTAGCTTGTCTTAGTTGAAAGATGATTTACTTGACTCTATGTTGTTTTATTCCATGTCTAGAACATCTCATCTCAAGATGATCCTGCTAGTATAAGGTTTTACGGTGCCATTCAAAACCCGTTGGTTATGAAAATGAAGGTTTAAGTTTAGGGTCAAGACTCATGTCTTCTGCTAGTTCATTGCTCCAATCAAGAGCTTCATATTTTCAAAAAAGCATTTGGTCTTTTTTGGTAGTCTTACTGCTTGTGAGATCCCTCTTTTTTGCCTAGTGTTCAAGCCCTACATCTCGATGTACCTAATCAGAACATTTCAAAAATAACGACATTCTTTTAAATTGTACACTAATTATATCATAGGAAAATAATAAAAATACAAAGAATGTGTAAAATTTAACAAAAACATGTAACCAAATTAATAAAAAAATCTTAAAATTATTTTTATCTTATATAAATTATTTTTAAAAATATTATTAATTTAAATTCATTTAAATTTCTTCTTCATCATAATATATTGTAGACTTAACTATAGCTTTTATTGTTGTGATATTGCTATCAGGATTCAATTGTGTAGTTTTTTAGTCAAACTCATTGACCCATGTTTCATGAGTAGTGGTTCACAAGAACCCATCTCTCATGAGAATGAATTAAACACTTACCACTCATTGCATCTAGGTGGTGCTCACAGAGGTGAAGTGTCGAAACTTCCCAAGAGGTCACCCATCCTAGTACTACTTTGTTGTTAAGCACCCTTGAGCTGGAATAGTACTGGGATGGGTGACCTCCCAGAAATTCTTGGTGCTTTACCTCTATGAGCATCACCTAGATGCAATGAGTGCTAAGTGCTCCATTCATTCTCATGAGAGATGGGTTCTTGTGAACAACTACTCACGAAACATGGGTCAATGAGTCTGACTAAAAAACTACATAATTGAATCCTGATAGCAATATCACAATTTGACTTGTAGAAAATATCTCCTACTTTTTAGCTTTTATTGTTGTTATCGTTAGCTTTCATGTCCACCAACCTTTACTTTTTGTAAATATGTGTATATCTAAATATTAATATAATCAAGTACATATGTTCATCAACTTTCAGAATGATTTAAACTTTCTATTAAAAATTTGATAAAATATCATACTAATTTTATTTTTTAGTACTATCTTTCAGCCTAGAAACTAATGTCAACCTAAATAGCATGAGAACTTAAGCAAAAAAATTATTCATGAACATAAATTCTAGACATCAAATGTACAATTCTTAATTATTTTTTATTAAGGAAAACAAGTTTTAATGGGGCCCTAAAACCCTTATAGTGTTAAAGCATACCAAAGATAAAGCATTGAAAGTTTACATAAACAAGATAGCCATAGCATAAAGGGAAAGCCAGACACAGTCCGTCAACAGATCAAAACAAAAAGTCCAGAAAACAGAGCCAAGGACAGAAACAAAAAACCAGGCCAAACACAAAACCAGGAGAGCCTCTCAAGCAAACTCTCTGAGGATCTCCGCCGCATGAATCTCAAGCTCAGATGCCTTTTCTGCCGCCTCCTTTAGGTCAGCCAAATCCTTATCAGGTTCCTGGGTATCCTTCTTCAAAGTGCTGGATCTAGTTCTCTTCCTCGGGCCATCCTCCAGAGATTTATCTTTGCTGCTATTGGGAGATTCCTCCTTGCTACCTCTGTGTTTCTCAATTTTACTGATCTAAACCTTAATGTTGTCGTTTGAAGCTTTGAGGATACTGTAGCTCTATTCAGCAATTTTCTGCAAAGTTCCCTCCACACTTTGAATTCTTTTCTTCACATCCTCCATTTTATTTTCCATTTCATTCTTCTCCTCAATAAGCCTGATCTTGTTGCTATTATCCTCCCTCTCCAATCTGCCCACCCTAAATTTTAACTCCTGGATTTCGTGGTAGGTCCATTTGGTAGTTCTATATCTATCAATGACACTATTTTTGGCATTGTTGAGCACATCCATCTGAGGGTTTTCTTCTGTAATGTCACTCAGAATAACCAGGGCAGGGTCAATAAGGTCCTCCATTTGAATTTTTCCCTCCTTGTTCTCCTTAACCAACGTTTTCATCATTTCCCTCTTAATGCCCATCCTGACAGAAACATTATGGAAATCTCTCCAAACCACGCTCTTCTCTTTATCTGAGATCTTACAGGTGTACTGGTCAGTCCCTTGATCCTCACAATCCTACACGTGATCATCCTCTTTCCCCTGACTCTCCTCATCCTCTTCACTGTCCTTCCCCTCCTCTTGTCCTTCCTCCTTTTTATCTTCTTCAAATTTCTTCCTTTTCCTCTGCTTCCTACCAGAATTGACATCAGTATCCTCTTCTCTATCCGCAGGCATTTTAATTGTGATTTTTCTCTCTCTTCTTATTCTCCTTAGTTTCCTCCTCCTCCCTGATCATTTCTTCCTCCTCGTCAGCACTTTCTCCCTCCATTTCCATGCCCTCCGCCTCCTCATCATAATCTCTATCAGAAGATCTCAATGCTCTGCTTAGTTTTTGGTTTCTCCTTTTTCTCCAATTTTTCTTTCTTAATCTTCTTTTTTCCCTTTTTAGTGTGAGGGGAGGCTTCTACATCCGTGTCTGAATGCATATCTTGGCTCTCCTCAGTATCAGAAGGGATGTATTCTTCTTCACCCGAGTCAAGATCCTCATCAGAGCCCTCCTTCCCCCCTTTCCCCTGCTTAATTTCTTTACCTATAGTTCTAGCCTCAAAAAATTCATAAATCAACAACAAAATCCCCTCATGGAAAGTGGTTGCCGATAGGCTTCTCCTTGTAATCATTGATATTCTCATTGATAGATGAATAAAGGTAAAAAGGGATAGAAATTTTAGCCCCCGACCTGAAGTGGTTAAGAAGCACGAAGTGGTAGGAGTAGATGCGGTTGAATCTCATGTCCAAGGAAATGTATTTGATAATTGCCCTCAGTACAAACCTCCACAGTGGTTTAATGGACCTCGGCAAGTAGTAAGTTCCCTTCTTCACCAGAGCCTTCTTGTCCTCCTTCCCTTTGGTAAATTTCGTCATTGCCTGACCCGAAATGCGCTTGTCTCTGTAGAACTTCTTCCCAACAATGGGTATGCTCGTAACCGCAGAAATAACCTCCTCCGTCACCGTGGACTCAACCCCATCAATTTTGACACTCCCCTCATTCCAGTTCTTCACCATGGTTTTGGTAACAGAGGGTTTCCACCCATGCAATCTCTGTAGAATTCTTAATTGTTATATAAAGTTCTACATAAACATTTAAAAATATAAATCAAATATCCTTATTCAACCTGTAAATAATCTCTTAAAGCTATGAATCTGGGAAAAACTACAATCTAGTTGGAGTAAAAAGGGCAGCCTTGAGGTCATGTCTTATACTCTCCATAATTTATGTCAAATGCTCCCTTAGTAAGTCCTCCATAAAGCTTTGGAGGGTCATAATATACTTCTAAATCCAACATTCCTACAATGGTTATTCTAATGAATTGAATTGTTTGACTAGTAGAAGCATGGCATTTAAAGGGTCTCTCCATGATGCCCCAATGCTTGAGTTTGAAGTTCACAATAAGAGGCCCTATGTACACCTCCATAACTTCCCAATAAAATCCTCTTGGAAATGCATTCCAAATATGTCATGAGGACTCAAATGTTTCCTTGGATGTCTTGTGGTATTGAAACTCCTCTAGTAAGGAAGATTGCATTAATGCATTGTAACTTCCTAGTTCTAGTGTCCCCTTTGTTGATAAAGTAGGTCCACCTACAAAACAAACCAATTAATAAAAGCATTAGTTGTTTGTTTAAGGTACCCAATAATAGTAAAACAAGAACCGTTACCATTAACTTTGAGGGAAAAATTATGAGGATCAATTATTTTGAAGTCATGGATTTGAGTCTTATGAGAAAGTTCCATCTCTAATGTTTTCACTAGGTTTTGGATTGTTTCTTCCAAGGAACCTTAGGCCATATATTGAACAAACATGTTCACCATTTTTTAATGTATAACAATATTTTTTTCTCTTGGAATTTTGAAGGCTATGGCTATACGAGGGGATTTCTTAAAATATCTTAGTGAGTGTTGCTGAAATTTTTATAGAACTTTTAAAGTATGCACTCTTGTTGATTTTTAGGCTTCAAAATTTCATGATTATATAACTAGATTTTAAAAATTATATAACTAAATCTAAAAAATTATTGATAAGAATTTAAAAAGTTATAGATGAATGACATGGTAGTAAAATTTTAGGAAGTGGGCAAGAGAAACTTTCCCCTCCATTCCATAGATAACCATTTAGATCTATAATCTATAAAGTAGGGGTTCCTATTTTCTTACATATGATTCTAATTTATCTTGTAGTATAATTTAAAATCAAATTTTTGATAGAAATGAAAATCTAATTGCAAGATACATATTAAACTTTACTTATATAATAGCACAAACTTTCTTCAAATTAAAAAATAGTAACCACCTTAATAAAACCATCACCTTATCTAATACAAACCTTGCTAAATATATTGATAAATATAAGATTGTACAACCTATTATGAAAATTTACAAATTGCAAAGAATATAATACATATCTAGTTTGACACTTTATAATGATCATAAAAACAAAGATTTTTTAAGATTACAATCTTTCTTTATCTTCCTCTAAATCAATTTTAACTTTGACACTTCCATTAAAATCCTATTCATAAACATGTGATGGAAAATAATTGAGACTATAACCAATCAAACAACAAACTTAAGAGCACATACAACTCCATTCCATTAAGAAATCAAACTCATCTCAATTTTATTAATTTCACAATTGAAATAACAAAATACACTCTCTTCAAAAATTAGACTTCATCAAAATTCATCATACATCTCTATTGTACCATCTATGCATTCTTTTAAACACTAATGGAAATATTCTTTGTGCCATCTACACACAACTTCCTTCACTACTCTACACTATCTTGATTTATGTGCCCCCTTTCCTCCATGCAACCATCTCCTCCCCATGTATGCATCACTTTATTTGTTTTTCCCATTTGAAAGAGACCCCCTTCTCATGTGTGACAACCTATATTTGAAAATGGTTTTTTATTTTTCCTTTTTTTTTAATAATGTGTTGCCACCCTCAACTCTTACATGACCCCCTATTTTTATTCCTACCAACTCCTTATTCTCCTCCAACTTGAGAATGGAATCGTGTCTCTTCCTTATCCCTTGGCATTTTATTTTTTCTCTAACTTTTGACTCTTTTCTTTCCACTTAGTTGATGTGTTATTTAGATTTTGTCATTTATTTTCATGGACATTAGAGAGGTTGTGGAATTGGTGTTACACCTTTTATTCAATAAATGTCCATACTCTATTTTAATGCTCCCACTTTGGCACAATCAGAGAATATGCTCTTACATCAACATAACAAAGAAAACTTCTAAAAAGAAAACCATAAATATACAAAAATTCTTAATCAAATATGAATTTTGTAAATATACTACATAAATCAATGCTCCTCTAAAGATAAATTCATATGAAAATAGAAAAAAAAAATGCCTCTGGAGGTGTGCAAAGAAAGATGGCTCAAATCAATATTAACTCATTCACTTTCAAACATTTGTATTCACGACTAAAAGATACTCATAACCAATCTAGAATGCACGCACTAAAACAATTTAAATAACTTTGATTGGGTAACTACATAAAGATGGGGGACCAAAAGGGGGGTATAAGATGCCACTTTTTTTTTTCTAAAATCAGCAAACTCTGAACTTTGATGAGAAATTGAAGATAGTTAGACTCAAAATTTCAAGATGCGACAAGAAAAATAGTAACATACTACTCTTAATCTAGTTTCTAAACTACTAATTTATTTTGAAAATGGTGGAGATTAAGGCTTTTATAAAAGGGGAGCACAAAAATTGGTCCTATTTTTTGTGAAAAAATATAACATAGCGTTAGATGTGCTCCCTCTAAAATGTTAACTTTTTTTTTGAATTTATTTAATCGCTCCAGTGAGAATTTATCTAACACCACGTAGTTTATCCCACATTTGTTTGCTAATTTTTTTTATGAATGTATGATTTTTTACGAATTTCTGAAGTGCACAGATCCTGAAAACATGAAATTTGTGTGTGCTCCCCCTAGAAATCATTAAAAAATAATGGAAAATAAAAAATTATTTTGTTTTTAAAGTGTGTACATATAATGGAGTCTACTTTCTAAAAAAGAATCTTGTTTCAAAATTCAACAAACAAGCCAAAATCTATGCCCAAAATACTGCATGTTAGTTTTTGACAAAAATCAGACATACAAAATAAATTAGAGATGAAAAACTTAACATAATCAGAATTTAAAATAAATTATATGGTTAGATAGCTGACAAAGAGATCTAGAACATCATGTCATCTAATTTTGTAGTTGTTGAACCATGTGTAAACTTGATGGGGAGCATTGAGGAAAAAATGTGAATTTTTTGTATGTTTGTTGGAAAACGTGTCTTATACCTGTTTGAATACTCCAAGCCTTTGGGTTGGATGCCCAAGGAAACTTCAAGCCTTAGGCTTGGTCAATCCCAATGCAAGTAAAAGGGCACACACTAAATAACATGCATGCCCTATAGGACATACATGCTATTTGGCATACGCGCTATGTGGCAATAAAAACATGTAAAAAAGCTTTAAATGGGGCACACACAAAATAGCATGCAGGCCCTATAGGGTGTACACACTATTTGGCGTGCACCCTATATGGCAATAAAACCATGTTAAGAACCCTCTAAATGTGGCAATAAAAATCTAACATGCCCTACTAGGTCAATTTTAGCACCAAGACCATACATAAAATGTAACATTTAAGTATAAGTTATACTTGAGTTACATTTTATGTATATATTTTCAAGATGTTTGAGAGTGGTTTCAGCTTCATAGGAGTTAAGATAAAGATTTTGGATTTTGAGGGTTTTTAGGAAATTTCAGACTTAGCCAAATTTCAGGGATCCACACATTATCTTCAACATGATTCCCATTGGACTATCAATTGAAACCTTAACCCCTTGACTTGTGAAATCATTTGAGGATTGATTGATAAAGAGAGAGAGACCCGTTAGGATGAGCATTACAACCGCTTATGACACATTAGAACCCTTAAGTGTGTCCTATGACTATTAATGTGTTCTAAGGGCTCCTAATAGGTCCTAATGTGTCCTAATGGGTTGTACAAGGGATTGTAATGGGTCCTAAGGGTTCCTAAGACCAATTAGGACCCATTACAACCCCTTAGGAAACATTGGGACCCATTAGGACACATTAGAACCCATTAGTGTGTCCTACACCCCTTAAGGTGTTCTAAGGGGTGTTAATGGGTTATGATGTGTCCTAATGGGTCCTAATATGTCCTAATGGGTTGTAATGGGTTGTAAAAGGTCCTAGGATCATTTAGGACCCATTATGACCCCTTATGATACATTAGAACCACTTAGAACCCATTAGTGTGTCCTACAATGGTTAATGTGTTCTAATGGGTCCTAATGTGTCCTAAGGGGTCCTAAGACCACTTAGGACCCATTATGCCCCCTTATGATACATTAGGGCCACTTAAAACCCAATAGGACACATTACTATGTCCTACAACGATTAATGTGTTCTAAGGGGTCCTAATGGGTTCTAATGTGTCATAATGTATCTTAATCATGTGTCCTAAGAGGTCCTAATGGGTCGTAAGACCACTTAGGACACATTAGAACCCCTTAGGACACATTAGAACCCATTAAGACACATTAGAATTCATTAGTGTGTCATAGGCCCCTTAATGTGTCCTAAGGGGTATTAATGGGTTCTAATGTGTCCTAATGGGTCCTAATGCATCCTAAGGGTTTGTAATGGGTCCTAAGAGGTCCTAGGACCACTTAGGACCCATTATGACCTCTTATGATACATTAGGACCCCTTAGGACACATTAGTGTGTCCTACAATGGATAATGTGTTCTAAGGGGTTGTAATGGGATCTAATTTGTCCTAATGGGTACTAATGTGTCCTAATGGGTCCTAAGGGGTTTTAGGGCCACTTATGATCCATTGCAACCCCTTAGGACACATTAGGACATGTTAGGACACATTAGAACCCTAAAGTGTGGCCTATGATAGATAATGTATTCTAAGGGGTTGTACTGAGTTCTAATGTGTCCTAATGGGTCCTAAGGGATCCTAATGAGTTCTTAGGGGTCGTACGACCACTTAGGACCTATTACAACCCCTAAGGACACATTAGGACTGGTTAAGAACCCTAAAGTGTGTCCTATAATGATTAATGTTTTCTAAGGGGTCCTAATGTGTCCTAATGGGTCTTAATGGGTCCTAAGGGTTTTTAGGACCACTTATGACCCATTCTAGTTAAAGGGTCCTAAGGGGTTTTAATAGGTCCTAAGAGTTCCTAGTACCACTTAGGACCCATTAAAACCCCTAAGGAAATATTAGGACTTATTAGAAGCCATTAGTGTGTTCTAAGGTGATTAATGTGTCCTAAGGGGTCCTAATTTGTCTTAAAGGGTCGTAATGGGATCTAAGGGGTCCTAGGACCACTTAGGACTCATTATGACCCCTTATGATACATTAAATCCACTTAGAACCCTAAAGTGTGTTCTACAATGATTAATGCTCTCTCTCTCTCTCTCTCCTAACATGGTTAAACACACATGTTAATTACCAAACTAACCATGTAGCTCATAAACAATTCAATGAGAAACGATCTTCAAATGATTGTGCACAAGTCAAGGGCTTAAGGTTACAATCAATAGTCCATTGGGAATCATGTTGAAGACAATGTGTTGATTCCTAAAATTTGGCTAAGTCTAAAATTTCCTAAAAACCCTCAAAATCTAGAATCTTTATCTTGACTCCTATGAACTTATACTTAAATGTTACATTTTATGTATGGTCCTGGTGTTGAAATTGGGCTATCAGTGCCTATTGGATTTTTAGTGTGCACTCTATTTAGAAGGTTTTTTGGCATGTTTTTATTCATTTAGGAACTTTACACAGGTCATACACCCTATTTCTTTTGGGGGACCAAAAAAATTGGCACCTTTTTGGTCCCCCATCTTCGTGTATATACCCGATCATAATGTTTATAAGTCCCCAATACAAGAAAGAATAAAATAATCTAAAATTATATATATATATATATATATATATATATATATATATATATATATATATATATATATATATATATATATTCAGAGTTAAGAGTTCTTGGTTCAGGTGTGTTCGAAGAGCATGTTGATGAGTGTATATAAAGGAAGAGTTCCATGCCTCCAAGCAGTATTCTTCTCAGATTCTCCATTCATATACATATGATACGGATTGACATGCTCTATTTCCTCTCCCACTATTTCCCTTGCCTCTTTCTTAGGCGACATTAAGTTCACTATAGATAATATTCATGTTATAACTCTTCTTTGAAAGGTTATAAATGCAAAATTTGAGAAAATAAGGGGGGAATAGGTGACAGTTAGATTTAGAAATTAAATCATCATGATTATGGTGGGTGGGAGGAGGAATGCTAAGAAATAGGTGATACTTGATTTAGAAATTAGATTGTGGAGATTATGGTGGATGCGAAGAGTAATGTTTTAAAAATTTATAGATTAAATCATTGGATGGTTTGATTTTTTAGGTGGTATTTATAAATTCAAACTTTCAATTATAATATAAGTTATTTCAATCTAAATATATTTTTTAAAGAATATGGATGTTGATGAGATGCATTAGAATGAGGTTACTTAGACAAAAATTGTGAGAAATGTGTTTTGCTATGTCACAAATTTAATATAATTTCTAAATCTTGTTGCACTTTGCTTGATCTCTTGATGCTTGACTTTATCTTATTCATTACTACATTTTTTTCTTGAAATTTTTTCTAATAAATTATGATAGTTATAAAATTTGAAGCTAAAAACTTTTTATGTTAGGAAATGAGGGGGCCATCATATTACAAAATCATTTGATGTGCATTTATGAGAAAAAATAAAAAATAAATCTAAAAATGAGAGAACCATAAAATAGAAAGTGGTATCCTATTTACAAGTTAGACAACAAAAACTATGGTGATTGGGAGAACAAGTATTCTGAAAAATGATCATTAAATAGTTGGATGCTTCTTTTTTTTGGACTCTCAAATTATTTCAATCTTGAATTTCTTGTACTTATTTTGGCTACACCTTTGGTCTATATAGACCTGCTCTCATCCTTTCTAGGTCAATTTCTTTTAGTTTGGAATAGGTAGTTATTCCTTTAGTTGCATGGAGTTTTCATGTTTTATGTTGCTAGTTATTTGCTCATCCTTGTAGTGGTTAAGCTATCCTTCATTGAACCTCATAGTCTAGGTTGCATTAGTATACATCAAAACAATTTTAATTTCAGATTTGTGTGAGAAACTTATGGGTAAGAAATTTATCTCTGATTTTCAAAATTTCTTCTTTGTTTTGATAGAATTTATATTATAAAATGTTTCTCAAATTCTAAAGATGAACATTTTATGACAACAAGATTTTAAAAATAGAAAATCATTTGTTAGTTTTTTTGTCTGAATCGTATTAAAAAGTTAATTAAGATGTAAAATTATTTCTAAATTAAAAATATTTTATTTTCAAAATGTAACCATATACAATTCTTCAAAAACAAAATAAGAGAAAACAAAATCTGACGCCTTCCTGAAATTTTAAACTATCAAATATTGTCAGCTTTCTCTGGATTGTTTTCGGTAATGTTATGAATAGTAGCGTAAGCCTTATCCACATGTATGGAACTAGAATTTCGTTAAAAAAATGAATTATTTATTCAAAATATTAAGTTTGGTGAAATCGGTCAATCAATGCAACATGTCTTACCAGGGGGACACTTTGAAATATGAGAGAGCAGGGAATGAAGACATTGACTTCCCATTATGCAATTTAATGGAGTCCTTGAATTGCAGCAGCTCTGATCGGTCTGGCAATGGCGGCCGGCTTCATATTGTGATGTTTCCTTGGCTTGCGCAGGGCCACATATTGCCATGCATTGAGCTTTCAAAGAGGCTGCTAGACCAAGGCAACATAAAAATCTCGATCATTTCAACACCTCTGAATATTGCCCAGATCAAGCTTTTCTTCACAGAGAAAGAATTGAATCTGAATCTGAATCTGCTGGAGCTTTCATTGCCTTGTGTGGATGGATTGCCTCCTGGCCTGGAAAACACATCCCATCTTCCAACCCATCTGATAGTTCCTTTCCACAACGCAGTCAAGGAATTGCAGAAACCTCTGGAAACTCTACTGGGGAAAATTGCACCAGATATTGTCATTTTTGACCATGTATTATGCTGGATTTCCAGAGTAACTGTTAAGTTGAAAATCCAGTCGATAGTGTTTTTCACCCACAGCGCGGCCTATGCAGGCTATGTTTTTTGTCCCGCCAGAAGATATCAACACAAGGAAAGTACAGCCGATGGTTTACTTCCACCGCCGCCAGATTTCCCCTTTACTCCATCTCGGTATCGACAATCTGAAATGGCGGCTTTGCTACCCTTCTACACCTACAATTACCCAAGTGGAGAAAAATTCATAGATCTGACTGTTGACTGTTATCATGGTTGCTCTGCAGTGGCCATTAAAACTTGCTATGAATTAGAGGCACAATTTATAGACTATTTCAAGCGGGTCACTGGAAGTACAGTGGTTCCTGTGGGTGTTCTTCTAGCTTGCCCTTACCCTGTTAAACAGATTGAGATTAATGATGGAACGCCTGATTGTTTGAGATGGTTGGAGAACAAAAGGCCTGGTTCTGTTGTTTATGTGTCCTTTGGTAGTGAATGGTTTTTATCTGAGAAGCTTATAGAGGAGATAGCTGAAGGATTAGAGGCCAGCCTTCAGCCATTTGTGTGGATATTGCATTCACCAAGGCACTTAACTGAAGGAATGGATGAAGTTCAAAGAAGGGTTTCAGATTCATTACCTGAAGGGTTTGAATCTAAAGTTGTAGAAAGGGGAATGATATTGAGTGGTTGGGCTCCTCAGAAGGAAATTCTGTGTCATCCATCAACAGGGGCCTTTGTTACTCATTGTGGGTGGAGCTCTTTGATGGAGGGGCTAGGTGCTGGATTGCCACTGATTGCTTTGCCCATGCAGTTGGACCAGGGATTGAATGTTGAGATCATTGTAAATGAATTCCAGGTGGGTGTGGAAGTGGAGAGAGGAAGTGATGGATCTGTTAGCAGAGGAGATGTCTGCAAAGCTGTCAAGATGGTCATGGATGAAGAGGAGGGAAGACACGTGAGGTCTAAAGCTGCAGAAATGGGGAATTTGTTCAAGGAAAAACTGTTAGAGAATGAGCGAGGCAAAGAATCTCAGAACAAATATGTAGATGATTTGGTGAAACTACTTTATAGCTTAAAACAAAGTTGTGGTTCTTAATAATGGTACATCTGTATATCCATCAAGGAGTTGTAACAGCTGTTATTCTTCTAATGCGATGTGAGTTTCTGTTAGTAGTGCTGTAAATCAAAATTTTGGTGCTCTCTCCCAGTTATAACCATTTACCCCTCTTCTTCTCTTACAATTGTTATCTTTTCATCAATTAATGAAGTCACTCTTTCGCTACTTAAGTAAGATATAAAGAGTAGTCCTCTCTTATGGATATTTCTGAAGATATCAGTTTTCCACAATTTATAATTTATAATGCTTCTTGTTGCTGTCATAAATGAACACTCATTCCCCCTAGAAATGTTCCTACCAATGAGTAACTCCTCATAAGTGATTTCAGTGGCCTGTGAGATTCTATTTCTAAGTTCCATTTGATGGCATTCATTGCCTCTTGTCTGTACTCACAGGGTTGAGGCACTGGTAAAACTTCTCTCCAATTATGACAGATTACCCTGCATTCCCATTTACAAAGGCTTTTTCTTCCATTATGCCCTCTTAAGTGTTTTCATTGTTTTTCATCATGGAACTATTCAATGAGATGAAAATGGTCATTAGAAAAACAATTTTCTGCAATAAAAATTGTTGACTGAACAACTTTATAAAACAGAGGTTCAAATAAAACACCCCTGGACTGGAGTAGGCGATTGAAGATAGCATTGGACGCGGCTCTAGTGTTGGCATATCTTCATCGTTCAGGCATGACACATGGAAATTTGAAATCCTCTAATATGATGCTGGACAAACATGGAATAATGAGGTTTGTTAATCCTTCCATAGCTGGTACAGAGTATCAGGGCACAAACCTCATTATTCATTAACAAAAGATCATTATATGAAAATGCTCAAAGATGCGATAAATAAGACAAGATGCTCAAGATGTATCAAAGGATAAATGCTCAAAAGTAAGATAGTGCAACTTGGTCTAACTCAATAATGCTAAGCATGTTAGATGACATTGTAGGCTCTACGTGTAAGCTATTATAGTAAAGTATGGTAGTGAATGATTAGAAAATGATAAAAAATTATGTGTAATATATGTTGTAAATAATGTCAAATTAGTGAACATTGGATCATTTTAGCAAGTAGTTAATGTATCATATACATCATAAGGTGTTATTATATAAAATGATGCAAAAACAAATTCCAAGTATGCATGAGCTATGTAGTTATATGAATAATGTGTAGCATTGCCCATAAGATTTTTATGGTTCTTCTATGTGTTATTGGTTCATTTGTATATATGTATGGATGTAAAATGTATTATGGATAATAATATCACACATGTTATGTTCATCAATGAATTGATCCACTACTAGCAAGATGAATAAATCAATGATCCAAAAAGGCATGGTTGAGTTGTGTGGCTCTTGAGTTCCTACTTTAATGTTTATCTAATAGGCCCTCTTCAGATGACCCCTCTCCCCTCCATTTGTGATGTAGGAGCATCTTGGGTCTTTGGCAATCTTGTGTCACCAAAAACATGTTTGAAGTTTTCTGTGTTGCTCGGTTCTTGCTTTGACCGAGTTGGTTTGGTGTTGCTCGGTTTCCTTTGTTTACCGGTGTTGGTCGGTTATCTCTCTAGTGCTCGGTTATTTCCCTAGCGCTCGATGATGCTTGTTTGATGCTCGGTTATCTTTGCTTACCGAGTTTTTTGTTTTGGATTTCTGTTGAGGCCGACTCTTGCATTTATATTTGGTCGTGGATTTAATGATGATATCTATCATTGGGAAGCGTGTGGACCTAAATCTGGCCATTCCTTCCGTTGATGGTGGATTTGAAGGTCGACTTGGTTCGGTAGCCTCTTGTATAAATGTAGTTGTTTGGTTAGAGTTTAGGGAGTCAGTTTTAGTTTTGGGGATAGAAGATAGAAGATAGGAAATTAGAGATTGTTGGCAGATCCTCGCATATTGGAGGACTTCTGTACTTGATTGTAATATCTGGCCTAAACCGGGAAGGCCTTACAGCCCGGCTTGTATGAATCAAATTGAAGATAATATATGAAAAATTATGCATTCTCTCTCTCACTTGTTGTGTTGTTGCTTCTGCGTGTGATCTCTACAAGGTGGATCTGGTTAGTGTGTGCCTTTGGCCCCTCTCCCCATCCTCCCTTGCGTCAATTTGTTGATTCT
The DNA here is from genome assembly GCA_027943335.1 of Chamaecyparis obtusa. Classification (NCBI taxonomy): domain Eukaryota; kingdom Viridiplantae; phylum Streptophyta; class Pinopsida; order Cupressales; family Cupressaceae; genus Chamaecyparis; species Chamaecyparis obtusa. The sequence continues at coordinate 75,094 of BSBK01002047.1, read as the reverse complement.
CACTTGTGAGCAACTATAAATGAAAACATAATTGTGCTACCGAAAAAAATGATATGTTCCATAGTTTCTATGTTCAATGTATTAATTAAATTTTGCTAGATCAATTTATGGATATCTAGATAGATCTTAGCTATGGTAGGAAGAGAGGAGGCAGATCTATTTAGATGGATTATTGTATAAATAGATCTTTGATTTACATATTATTAAGAAAAATGTAGCCTTGTACTTAATGAACCTTAGATAAACCAACACATACCTTAAAATAAAAAAAAATTAATTACAAGCTTTGAAGCGACATTGTATTTTCTAATTAAATTATGAATTCAGCTATATTTAGATTTAAAACTAAATTATTTTTACTTCAAATCATTTTAGAGTATGGTGGAGGCATGCCACAATAGAGTAGGCACACATATCGACCCAAATTGATGTGGACTTTCTCCACCCATCATTGATCCTTCTTCATATGATATTCCTACACCAATAACTAGTAGGAAGTGGTTTTGATGACAATGTTAAGAAATTTAATTGACCAAGCCACTTGTATGGTAGCTGAAGTCAAAAAGTAGAGAGCAAAAGTTTTACTAGTGTTTGTAAAAGAGAGAAAAAAAAATGCTGTACTGTTCTTCTATGGAATCATAAAATCATAAAGACACATAAGTCCTTTAGACCCAAGAAAACTTAAATTCTAACACTGGAAAGTTGTGGCCCTTTCATCTTGCCTAGGGAAAGTAGATCCACAAGCTGTAATGATCCTTCTTTTAAAATGGCACGGGCTAATCTACCTACAAAATGCACTAAAGACAAAAAAAAATTCAAACTTTTTATTTTTCAGATTTACGAAAACACAGTAATTTTTTGTAATTTTTTTGTAGTCTTCGACCACAAAATATGTAGATTATGAAGAACAGCTGCTGAAAATTTCACTAAAATCTACTGTATTTTCTGAATTTTGAAATTTGATCAATAACATATTTTGTAGGGAGCTTAGCTGCATCCATCTGACATAAACCTGATGTCCCAAAAAAAAACTTACCTAAAACGGCATACAAGAAACTACTATGCACCTGCAAATAACCTTGGAAACGTACTGCCCACTAGTTGTAACATTTCTAAACGGTAAAAGCAGGAGTGACAATTTTGGCAAGTTGTCTCTGTCGCACAAAAAAGAAAATCGTTAAAACTTTTAATTCTTTAAGAGGAATGGCGAAGTCAGTGACGAAACCTATCACTTCAATGGCGGTGTTAAATTGGGAAAACTGTACATATTTATTATTTTAAGATATAGTGCATGGGAAAATGTGAATGTTGAGGCCAGGCGTCATCTGTATCGTCTTATTGGTATAATCATGCGTTCTCTGATCTTGAAATTATTTTGAAGAACCTCACAGCTCTCTCAAGAACTGACAAACCCATCTAAACCAGGCACGATTAATTTTTATGTTAATTAATTAAAATATGAGCAAGTTATAACACACATGAAAAGAACTCTTGAAATTTACATATTAATCACTAGTTAACATAATAGTCCTCTGCTACAGTTCCCGGCAACAACCCAATGCTTTTGTAATTTTGGAAACTACTAAATCTTGTCATCTTCTTCTGGATTATTCTGGCAATGTCAACTGTTGTAGCTTTATTTTTCAACCATGATGCATTCCTTTTGTATACCGCCACATGTATGGAACTCACATCCAAAAAAACACTGATACTTATTTCAAAATGTGAAGCTTGATGGCAATGGTCGACACAAAATGGCACGCTTCAGTAGGAAAATGTTAAAACAATATGCTTTTAAAATAATATTCCCATTCTTGAATTTATCGATGAAGACTCAGAAACAAGATACAATTCTACACGGCATCAGAAACAAAATATAAAAATATGCATTGGAGTGGAAGCATTCGAAGCATCTTTGACAGCAATATAGGCCAAAATATTATGAAATGCCTGAATGAAAAAAACAATTATTCTATCACAATCCTCTCATTTTTTATCTGTTAGTAGGAGAAATGTAAAACATACCCGACTTTTGATTTTCCATCCTCTTTTATTGAATTATTTCTGTATCCAATTTAAATGGAGTCCTTGAATTGCAGCAGCTCTGATCGGTCTGGCAATGGCGGTCGGCTTCATATTGTGATGTTTCCTTGGCTTGCGCAGGGCCACATTTTGCCATGCATTGAGCTTTCAAAGAGGCTGCTAGACCAGCGCAATATAAAAGTTTCAATTATTTCAACACCTCTGAATATTGCCCAGATCAAGCTGTTCTTCACAGAGAAAGAATTGAATCTGAATCTGAATCTTCTGGAGCTTCCATTGCCCTGCGTGGATGGATTGCCTCCTGGCCTGGAAAACACATCCCATCTTCCAACCCATCTCACACTTCCATTCCACAAATCTGTTAAGGAATTGCAGAAACCTCTGGAAATTCTATTGGGGCAAATCAAACCGGATACTGTCATTTTTGACCAAATATTATGCTGGATTTCCAAAGTAACCCTTAAGTTGCAAATCCCTTCGATAGTGTTTCTAACCTACAGCGCGGCCTATGCGGGCTATGTTTATGGTCCTGCCAGAAGATTTCAAGCCAAGGAAATCGCAGCCGATGGTTTACTTAAACCGCCGGCCGATTTCCCCTTTACTCCACCTCAAAATCGACAATCTGAAATGGCATCTCTGCTACTCGTCTACACATTCACATACCCAAGTGGTGAAAAGTTCATAGATCTCTGTGTTGACTGTTACAATGAGTGCTCTGCAGTGGCCATTAAAACTTGCTATGAATTAGAGCCAAAATTCATAGACTATTTCCAGCGGATCACTGGAAGTACAGTGGTTCCTGTGGGTGTTCTTCTGCCTCGTCCATACCCTGTTAAACAGATTGAGATTGATGATGGAAAACCGGATTGTCTGAAATGGTTGGAGAACAAAAGGCCTGGTTCTGTTGTTTATGTGTCCTTTGGCAGTGAATGCTTTTTGTCTGAGAAGCTTATAGAGGAGATAGCTGAAGGATTAGAGGCCAGTCTTCACCCATTTCTGTGGATACTGCGTTTACCAGGGTACTTAGATGAAGGCATGGATACATTTCAAAAGAGGGTTTCAAATTCATTGCCTCGAGGGTTTGAATCTAGAGTTGCAGAAAGAGGAATGATATTGGGTGGTTGGGCTCCTCAGAAGGAGATTCTGTGTCATCCATCAACAGGGGCATTTGTTACTCACTGTGGGTGGAGCTCTTTGATGGAGGGACTGGGTGCTGGATTGCCACTGATTGCTTTCCCCATGCAGTTGGACCAGGGATTGAATGTTGAGATCATTGTGAATGAATTCCAGGTGGGTGTGGAGGTGGAGAGAGGAAGTGATGGATATGTTAGCAGAGGAGATGTCTGCAAAGTTGTCAAGATGGTTATGGATGAAGAGGAGGGAAGAGTTGTGAGGTCTAAAGCTGCAGAAATGGGGGATCTGTTTAAGGAGAAACTGCTGGAGAATGAGCGAGGCCGAGACTCTCAGAACAAATATGTAGATGATTTGGTGAAACTACTTCATAGCTTAAAACTTCAAGCCCATAATTGACCCTCTTTTCATATTTAGTGATAGTTGTTAGTTATGGTATGCCTGTATATCCATCCAGGAGTTGTTACAGCTGTTATTCTTCTAATGTGATGTGTGTGATGTGAGTTTCTATTAGCAGTGTTGTAAATCCGGATTCTGGTGCTCTTATCAATTTTTAACAATTAAAAATCTTATTATCAATCCCACAAACGATATGCTTTTCCTTTGTCAATCCTTCATTTAATATGACTTGATGTTAAGACAACTTCTTATATGACTCTAAATAGGACTTTGGTCTTGAAAATCCCATATGATGCTAAAGAGGTCAAAACAAAAACAAATACATAAATGCCATTTTTCGGTACAAATTGAGCCTAGAGAAGATGTTGGGCTAAAAAGTCATGAGTCGGTTTGATCTGGCATCGACTAGCTATTATTGTATTCTCAGTGGAGTCCAGTTAGAATATTAGTTAGCCCTACTATTCGGCTTCAAAGGTTAACCCAACCTTGCCGGGCCCTTAAATAATAGGGGCAGTGAGAGCAAGCCCAATTAGTTGTAAGGGCCCAACCTTGCCGAATAGTAGGGCGAACGCAGAGAGAGCAGACCTCGTATGCGAGGTTGGGTAGGATTCTCCATTTGGGATCGTTCCCTTTCAATAGTAGGGGGCCTCGGCGAACAATCGTTTTGATGCCAATGCAGCCAGAACAGGCGGATCAGGAGTCCTGGGATCGTTAGGAAGAGGAGCCGGGGCCCTACTATCTAAAAGGGCAGAAAGGATTGACTGAATCAATTAACCACTGCTGTTGATAGCTTTTTACAAATCAAGAACGTCCTTATCATCTATAGGGCTCCTGTTTGTTGCAAGATCACTGAAGGGGTCATAAATTCAGAGAGTTTGCCCCTACTCGCACGGAAACCTGTCGGGCCCCTACCCCCTACTATTGTGCTGGGGAAGGGCTCCCTCCCACCAACCCCCTACCCCCTACTATTGTGTCGGGGAAGGGCCTCCCACCCCCCCCTATAGTTGGCGAATACAAATTACTACCGAGCGAGGGACCGCTATCTTTCTATAGTTGATTGTTCGGAAGTTTGGGAGATGGGTGAGGGCTGATCGGAACTATAGTTTACTGAATGGCCTATAGAATGGTAGGGGGCCTAGAGCCACCCAAATATCTTAGGTAGGAAAAGCCTAGGTCTGCCCATATAGTTAGGCGAGCTTCCATCCAACGACTAGAGAGAGGGTATTGTCTTTGACGAGCTTCCATCCTTTCTCGCCAACAGACTTATTTCAGCCATAGAATAGTAGGGCCGGCTAGCCGGGGGTGCCACCTACCCCCTACCCCTACCCCTATATTAGAAAGGGGAAAGGGGAAAGGGCCCTTTTTTATATAGTGGGGAAAAGGCTGCTGGTTCTGGCTATCCAACTGATTATTAAGCCACTGGGTCAACTGGTTAAATAGAATATGTTCCAGCTATATATGCCTCTACTGATGATGGATAAGCTGGATCTACTGCTTCATCGAAATCAACCACTGCTGCTGAGCCAACCGGAAAATCCTATTGCAATTTCTATGTTATTTTCAACATAAACACAAAAAAGTAAAAAAAGTTACAGCGGAAAGAATTCAAATTTGTCTATTCAAATAATTGTGTTCCATTCTAATGTCTTAGTTCAAAAGAATATTTTTGTTTTAAGTGAACAACACGATAGTGATAGGTGCTAAAGGTTCTTTAAAAAACATAGAAAAAACTAACTAAAATGAGAAGCTATCATGATCAGAGTATAGTAATCATCATGTGCACAGTAACATTTGATTGGCAGATTGTTGGGTTTCAAAGAATAGAAGGGTAGGATTGTGCATTCTTATGTTCAATGTGTGCCAACCCTCTTAGAAATCAACATGTTAATTATTAGTATATTGTGAATAACATGAATGATAGGCATTTCTTCTACAAGGAAGTCATCGGCTAGAAAAGTCTGATTATTATGTAAGTTTTGATCTAAATTTTAGATTTTCGAAAAAGAGATTTTTATAGAATCCTCACCGATCAAATTCCCCATCTATAGGAGGAAGTATGTGAGAAGGGGAATCACGATTGAGAGAAATCAAAGGAGATGAAGGAATCCCCATAGAGAATTGTTCTTTAAAAATTCAGTAGTAGTTTAGATTAGTGCTACAAAGGCTATAGAATGTGTCATATTGGATGTGTGAAGGATTCTTCCAACTATGCCACCTGGATGAAGAGATTGAGTTGGAAAGCACATAAGAGAGTTTAATGATACAAATCTGTATGTCCTTCAAATAGCAAGAGATAAAGATTGTATACAGATTTTGCAATTTGTTTCATTTTTAAACTGAAGAATATTTTGCAATTTGTTTTTGTCATGTCGACCTAAAAAGACTATTCTTTGTGACTCTTATGTGCTCTTCTTCCAGTTATACTACCTCTATGGGATGATAATAGTATCATCTTGGTGATCATGATAATTCCTGAGATAGTAGATCCCTTCATGTTTCTTTGTCATGGGTTCATTTCTCTTGATTTGTCCTTTCTTGGGGACATCTCATAGTGGAAATGTTTCTTGTGGGTGCATGTATGCTCCATTAAATCCATTGCTCCAATTGAGGCATTTGCAATTACTTTAACATGGGGGCATACAATATGCTTCTTGTTTCACATTTTTCACACGTGCATACACAACGATTCAATGCAATGTCTCTTGCAGATGGCTAAGGAGACAATGTTTTCCTTGTGTTCATATTTTCATTGGATCTCTTAATGGAGACAATGATTTCCTTAAGGAGGAATCCTCCTTTTCTAGATCTCGTAACGAAGACAATACTTTCCTTAAGGATTGATCTTCCTTTCTTTAATCCCTTTGGAGAAAATGCTTTCCTTAGGCTTGATCACCCTTTTGGATCCCTTAACAGAGACAATGCTTTCCTTAAGGACTGATCCTCTTTGATGGGTTGACTAGCATAACACAACTTGCTATACTTTCAATGCTTTCTTTCTCCACAATCCATAGTAAGGCAATACCTTACTAGGCTAATGGTCATCTCTCTCTCTCTCTCTCTCTAGTGATGCCTCTTTTATCTTGGTTTTGGATTTGATGAGGACTTATGTCACTTGGGGGCTTGATGTTTCTTTGTCTCCTTGACCTTTATAAAATTGTTCTTATGCTTTGATCTACTTTACCATGAGCACGAGTTTGTCTCATGCTCCTACTAAAGTGGGGGCTAAATGTACCATCCTAAAAAGTTAGCACCCATAACTAGATGTCTTATTAGGACCTATTTGACCCCATTTTGGTGATTTTGAGGTTCAAATGTCTGTTATGCTTGACCTTGGTAACCTGTTATTCTTCCCGCCGCATCTTTTCACCTATCCTGACACCCTGCCCAAAATTTGGCTCATTCTCCAAGGTACAAAAATCCAATGGTGTTATGTCCCCAAGTATTGTGGCTCAGATTTGGTTTAGGGCCCTATGTCAAGGTATGAGCAAAAAAAAATGATATTGTGGTTGACCTAGATTATTTTTTAATCTCAAAATGATGGATTGGGTATAAAAACACCTCGTATCTCCTCATTTTGACATCCATTATTATACATTCATGATCTAGAACTTTGTATTCAAGCTATCAAGTTTTCAAGCAATCAAGAGCAATTGAGGAATTGGATTCAAGATTTGAAGGAAAGCATCCAAGATCGAGTTTCTCTAAGTCTCCAATTCTTCAAGCACATTCAAGGCAAAGACAATTTTATCTAATTGAAATAAGTTTATCTCCCATGATGGCCAAGTAGAGGAATTTTCAATCAAGCAAGAAGATCCTTTCATTCACATTCTCTCTCCTTCATTGTAAGTGATTATCAAGAATATCTACATTCAAGATCAAGGAGTGGCATTCATAGATCTATGCATTTCTAAGGGAATCCTTAATTCTACAATATTACATTCCAAGGTTAAATCCTTGATTTCAAGTACATTCAAGCATCTTCATGGGTATGAGCAATTCTACATCCGTCCATGAGGGTTTATGCAAGGTGAATCAAACATTTACCTATTTACATACTTTACTTTTTGTAATTTCATTTCATTTTCAAGGTTGATTCCTAAATAGGGATTTGACCCAGGCAAACCCCTTTAGACATCCATTCCCCCCCCCCCCCCCACCTTTTTTTTGTGTAGGAACAGGTTACAGAGCTATTGGACAAAATTTGAAAAGATCACAAACAATCAAAAGATCCCCAGAAAACTCAATAAAAAACAAGAGGTACAGATTTTCAAAATTGTTTTGTACCCAAGTACAAATCGCCAAACCCATTTTGTACCATGCATTATGTTCCCAAATTTCAACCATGGGTCTCTTCATTCTGGTTTTCATTTATGTATATTTCAGCTTAAGGGGCTTTCTAATGAATGGTTCATAAGGCAAGACACTTGGTGAAGGTTTTGCAAATGGGGTTGCAAGCTGAGTGGGTTTAACCATGGAGGAAACTCCATAGTTAAGCATGCTCGAGATAGGCTAGTACCAAGATGGGTGACCTCCCGAGAAGTCCTGATGCTTCACCTTTGTGAGCATCACCTAGATCCAATGAGTGCTAAGTGTTCCATTCATTCTCATGAGAGATGGGTTCATGTGAACCACTACTCATGAAACATGGGTCATTGGGTTTGACTCAAAAAAGCTACACAGTTGAATCCTGATAGCAATATCCCAATTTGACTTGCTATGGAAAATATTCATAAGAAATAACACTTGGTGAAGGTTTTGCAAAATAGGTTGCAAGCAGAGTGGGTTTAACCATGGAGGAAACTCTATAGTTAAGCGCACTCAAGCAAGAGTAGTATTGAGATGGATGACCTCTTGGGAAGTCTCTGTGCTTCACCTCTATAAGCGTCACCTAGATCCAATGAGTGCTAAGTGTCCATTCATTCTCATGAGAGATGGGTTCATGTGAACCACTACTCATGAAACATGGGTCAATGAGTTTGACTAAAAAAAGCTACACAGTTGATTCCTCATAGCAATATCATAGTTTGACTTGTTGTGGAAAATATCTCCTACTTATCAATTAATGAGTTTAAGGGACTTTCTAATGAATGGTTCATAAGGCACAATACTTGGTGAAGGTTTTTCAAATGGGGTTGCAAGAAGAGTGGGAAACTTTGTAGTTAAGTGCGCTTGAGATTGAGTAGTACTAGGATGGATGACCTCCCGAAAAGCCCTGGTGCTTCACCTTTGTGAGCATCACCTAGATCCAATGAGTGTTAAGTGCTCTATTCATTCTCATGAGAGATGGGCTCATGTGAACCACTACTCATGAAACATGGGTCAATGAGTTTGACTCAAAAATAAGATAAATTGTTCAATTCAAGGTATAATTATAAAAAATGATGATAGTAATATTAGAATCTAATTTTGATACCTTTTTTCTGCCAAGAATGATAATAATGGAGTCTAGACTCAAATTATCTTTTCCAAATCTTGTACAATGAAAAGTATTATGTAAAGTCTCAAGGATATTCTTCTATGCATTAGCATTTTACAACCACTAGAATATAAGCACATGGATACACAATTAGATTCACTTTCAATTACAAAAAACATCCCATCATATAAAAAAATCCTAACACATTTTAGCCAAAACCCTGGCCCTAAGGATTGAGAATATAATTCATAAGGTAGTTAATAATACCCAAAAAGATTTTGTAAAGGGGAGGTGTACTCTGGAAAACCTCATCACTTGTTGGAAATCCATGGAATGGGCTAAAGTAACAAGAAAACATGGGGCAATGCTACTTATTAATTATGAGAAGGCATATGATAGAATTGAGTGGAAGTATATCTTGATGATGTTGGATGCTATAGGTTTTCCACCTCACTTTTTCAAGATGGTTACTATTATTTTCCAAGGAGCCAGGGCGGCAGTTGAAGTCAATGGAGTAAGATCTAAATTTTTTGAACTCTCTAGGTCTATCAGACAAGGATGTCCTCTAGCTCCCTCCCTTTTTGTTATTGTTGTAGACTCCCTCCATTTCCTCCTTAGGTATGACACCTTATCTCCAAGTGTGAAGGGCATCACCCTCCCCAACCAAGATGAGGTCTCTAACATTCAATTTGCTGATGAGACCTTTATCCTTCCATTACTAGAAGAACATAACATGGAATGCCTCATGACCAAACTTGACCTATTCTACTTAGCCTCAGGGAGTAAAATATATCCTTCCAAATCTATTATGCTAGGTTGGGACCCCAATCCCCCAAGTTAGTGGAGAAAATTTGTATTTGAATGGGGAGGCCCTGACCATATTGTCAGGTATCTAGTCATACCTTGATGCAAGAGCATCTTGGGTTGGCTCGGTGACTACTTTGGAGTTCTTGGGGGAGTGCTCGGTAGTTGATTTAGAGAGTTCTTGGAAGGGTATTACTCGGTTGCAGTGTTGGCCGAGGGGCTCGATCGAAGCAGTGTTGCTCGGTTTCAATATTGACCGAGGGGCTCGGTCATTGAAGAGTTCAGTCATGAATTTGTGAGATTGGTTTTGATGGTTACTTGTGACAGTGTGGAAGTTGAAGAGGTATGTGAGATTGGTTTTGATGGTCAATTGGTGGAGTCTAACATGAAACCTGCAGAGAAACTTGTGGTTGTTGCTGAGATACTTGTATTTGCCAATGTTGTTGTTGACCTTGTTGAGGTTGGTGGAAAGATTTGTTTACATGTTTAGTCAATTGCGTCTAACATGGAGATTGTAGAGCATCTGGTTGAGCGTAATCAGGCTGCTATTGGTGAAGAGTTATTTGTTGCTGGATACCTCTGTGATGTTGGTGTTACCAACTTGCTTTTGTTCGGTGCTATGGTGAAGATATTGTTTGCTGGTTGTGGACTTGAGTTACTAGTTGTTAGTAATGAGTCTTGTGATTGGTTAAGGAGGACTTGGATAATGGACTTGTTTATTTTCCTGGCTTTGTGGATTGGCAAGCCTTGTGTAAATCTAGAGTGGAAACCTTTGGTGAAGATGAAGCTGGATGCAGAGCTTTCTTTTGGCATCAAAGTATGGGACACACTTTTCTTTTTACCTAGGGAGTCTAATGCAGGAGCATCTTGGGTTAGGTTGGTGAATACTTTGGAGTTCTTGGGGGAGGGCTCGATAGTTGCTTTGGAGAGTTCTTGGAAGGGTATTTTACTCAGTTGCAGTGTTGGTCAAGGGGCTTGATCGAAGCAGTGTTTCTCAGTTTTAGTATTGACCGAGGGGCTCGGTCATTGAAGATCTCGATCGCTGAAGGGAACTCGGTAAAACTTCTAGCACTTGGCAGAACCTATGCTTGGTGATACTTGTGGTGCTCGGTCGACGTGCTTGTTCAGTGATGCCTAGCTGGCTCGGTTGTTTTTACTGTCACTCGGTAGTTTGGATTGCCAATTGGAGTTCTTGGGGATTTGGTTGGCCGACTTGATGTATTTAATGTTGGTAGATTATGTTGTATTCTCCTATGTGGATTTAGAGGCCGACATAGAGAATTAATTAATTGTAAGGCTATTTGAGAGCCGACTTGTATTGCATTTAATATTTGTTTGTTTAGGAGCTGACTTGGGCTTAGGAGTTATTTTTTTCTACTACGCTCACTTGTAGCTTAGTTGGGTATAAGTAGAGGGTCTAGGGTAGAGTTGTAGGTATCATTTGGAGGATGATCATCTGGGATTCTCAGAGGGGGTAGCTTGTAGTTGAGAATCTGGTGCAGAGCTAGTAGTTGAGGCTTAGGGACAAGAAGATTGCTTGGTGGGTTGCGAGCACAAGTTTAGATCCCGTTGAGTGTTCCTACCAGATTGTTGTGACTTATTGTTGCAGATCTGGCTAGCTAGGGTTTAGTTTGGAGTTGGATCTTGAGGGATCTTGCAAAACTATTTCTTTCTTTGTATTTGGCCGTAACCAGGAATGCCTTACAACCAAGCACATTGCATGTAATCAGTTGTTGATGAATAAAGATATCTATTTTCTTTTAGATCTTGTTTTGTTGTTGGATTCCTTTGTGTGGTTGTTTAATTGGGGGATCAGGCATCTCCTTTGGGGATTCTCTTGGCCTTGCACTGCATCACACCCTTTGCTATCAGCCCAAATATAAATGAAATGTGGAATTGGGTCAAAGAAAGAATTGTTAAAAATTTGAACAAATGGGAAAACAAGATCCTTTCCTTTGCAGGAAGAATCCAAGTTTGCCAAAAGATTCTCTCTTCATACTCTATTTACTTCTCCTCTTCTTGGCTCTTTAACCAATACCAATTTAGTTTTATCTAGAAATGTATTAGATATTTTCTCTGGTTAGATGGTAAAGATAAAAATAAAATTCATGTTGTCTCTTGGGAGTGGTGTACTAGGGATAATATGTGGGTTGGTTTAGGCCTTAAGGATCTCAGGATTCAATGCATTTCTCTAGCTATTAAATGGATTGCAAAAGAAGCTATAGGAGAGGAACCATGGAAAGTATTGATCATGATTAACCTAGCGAGAGCTCACCCCTGTAGATCCAAGGCCTGGTCCAATCTTTGCTTCACAAATCTTCTTACCTTAGAAGGCAATGTGGTGGTTCAAGGTTCAAATGTTTTCAAATCTATCTGGAAAGGTTGGAGATATGTGAGGAAATTTATTTATTGCACTAGTCTTACTGAAGGGAGAGGAGAATTCTATGGTAAGAAATATGTGTGGTGGAATCTGAAACATGGTGGTAAACCCCGGGCTTTGCTACAAGATTTCTCAGCAAAAAAAGTGGTCAGAAAAAGGAATTAACACCTTCTAGGACATTTTACAACAAGGGTGCTTGATTCCTTGGGAGAAGTTAGAAGTTGATCTGCATATCCCCAAGCCTCAATGGAGAACATACTCCCTCCTTTCAATCTCCCTTAACAATTTGGGATCCATCACTAGGTGTTTCTCCCCAAACCATTTCTCCTTTCAGCTCCTTTGGTTGGACAATACTCCTCTCCACCTTTTCAAGTCCAAATACATCTACAATATTCTTACCTTTAGCCCTGAGATTATTGAACATGCTAAATCCAAATGGCACATAAATACCCAACAAGAAGACTAGAATAAATACTTTGGCAATATATGGACGAGACTTGTGGAACCCAAGATATCATGCTTTATTTGGAAACTCTTCCTGCATAGGTTGCCCCTGAAAAAATAAGGAGGTGACCCTAATATATGCACAATTTGTAGACATCCTGAATTTGTTATACATGTCTTTTTTTAATGTCTTTTTGCTTTTGAATTTTGGAAGACGTTTGGCCTTACATTCAATATTGATTTCAAAGTTTTAAATATAATCTCATGACATATTAACAACAACAAATATTGTAACACTTTTTGGTTTATTCTCTCTTCTGCTATATTGTGGATTATTTGTATGAGGCCTACCTCAAACCGACTTGGTTTTACTATTTTACTTTCTATGCTTTCAGTGATTATAACTCAGACATATTTTGACTATTGAGACTCTTATGTACTTGAGGATCTATTGAATCCTATGTTATATGTTCGGTACCTAGTTATGTAATCAGGGTACACTTGAGATACTTTATGTTTTGATTTAATTTCAGTTTAGATGATGTCATATATGAGAACAATTGTGTTGGATGCAATTGTGATGAAAATTGGTTTAGGAAATCGATGATATGTTTATTTAATTCAATCACAGACATAGTTTATATACCATGTAGTTGATGATGTGTTATGTTTCTATATCATGTTATTTTGGACCTACTGATGTGTGCAGTGAGTGTGCATGGATAGTTGACCATAGATCTAAATTGGGGACCCAGAATTGGAACCTATGTTATTTCATGAATTCTAAGGTCCTATTTGTATGAAGAAACATGGACCTCATTGTGTAAGTTGTTTATTTTATTAATTTTATCAAATGAAATGTTTGGTTAAGTTAGTATAACTTATCTTAAGTTATAATTTAATTTTTTATTATGCATTAAACTTTAGATTAATTTCTTGATACATTTATAAACGTTATACATAGGTTAATTTTTTATGAATGTTAATTAAATTGAATCGAAATGTTCAATTTAACTTAACATTTTAACTAGATGAACATTATTACCAATAGGGAGTTATAACGACTTCTCATCATCAAGACTAGAGTTTTTAAAGCCTTTAATAGGCTTGTTGACCAAATTCAAGCATAGTTGACTTTTGGTCAACCATTAGTCAAACCTAGGTCAATCACCTTGGTTTGCATGCCCAGACCTTCCTTGTTGAGTATTGTACCCTTTTAGCCTAGTTTCACATTTATCGATGCATAGTTGACTTTTTTTATCAACTCTAGTTGACTTTAGTCAACTACCTCATTTTGCATGCCAATCAAAGCATGCAACCTAGGGATCCTATAGGATAGTTTGAAAGCTATTCTATGAAGTTTGACTTTTATTCAAACTTGGTCAAACTTCTTTTGGTTGGACCCTTGTGGTATTTTTTTCAAACGCTTAAACTAGATCAGTAAACTATTTCCCTATGCATCGTATTGCGTGAACATAGAAACTTGTGCCAATTTGTATTAGACTCTAGCTAACATAGTTGCATTTGTGTGTGTACTTGTTGTCAAACAATAGGTTTTAGAAAAAAAATTGTAGTGTTTTTCTCTACTTTTGGGCATCACATTTTGGTATCAGAGCACAATTTAGTAAACTTTGGGAACTTAACCCACTGCATAGATGCTTAACATTGTGTTTTTGTGTGCAGCATGCCTCCACTCACTCGACTGACTAGTGGACGTGGATGTGGACATAGGTGTATCTCCTTATCTCGAGAAGAGGTAACACCAGAGGTAGAAGTTCAAGAAGGGGACCAGGGTCCACTTCCCAAACCACCTCCTAATTCAAATGCAAAATTGTTGCAAGCCTTTTAGAACCTAGTCGGACTCATCCTAGATCATATGCCTCCAATCATACCACATAATGTACAATAGTGTATGGAAAGACGTGGTTCCTCAGCTAGGGAGAGGAGTAGGAGTCCCCCTCCTATGTTCACAAAGAGACAAGTTGAGTAGGAAGTTGGGTCCATCAAGGGACCAAAACCTCCACCTAGGATTGAGGTTCGTAGATATGAGGGACCATCTCCTGATGTAGGTGACCAGATCAGAGAGTTGATGTGGCTTCATCTACCACTATTTTGGGGATCTATTGATGGGATAGAGGCCGAGTCTTGGCTCTTGAGCCTTGAGCGATGTTTTGGGTTGTGCCCTTGCGAGAAAAACTATAAAGCACACTTTGTTATACATCTTCTTAGAGGAGGAGACTCCACATGGTGGAAACATGAGGAATTCAAGGGACATCTGGTTATAGACACCCTGACATGGGAAACCTTCCTACAAATCTTTAGGGCCAGGTATCTCTCTAAGTAGTTTAGACAACATCGCATAGATGAATTCCATGATTTGCAGTAGAGGGGACTTTCAGTGGCCTAGTATGAGGGAAAGTTCATAGACCTCCTTCATTATGTCAAATACATGAGGGATGATAAATTACAGGTTAATTAGTTCATCAAGGGTTTGAACCCATCTATAGTTGGCATGGTACATATGGTATCACCAAAAGACTTACGACTCACTAGTGATAGGGCCTTGGTAGCAAAAGAGATCATATAGGGATCTCAATATCGCAATCCCGCACTATAAAATTTTGGTTATCAGAAGCCCCCTTGGAGAGGGAATTAGAGGAATAATTCAGGGTCTTTCAAAACCCCACAGCCTCAGCAGTAGTAGCCTCATTAGTCTCAGCAAAGCTAGGCACATAAACCACCTCAGGGTCAGCAGGGCTCAAAGCCCAAGTAGTGGCATTCTTAGGGTCCTAAGAAGGGCCAAAAATATCAGGCCCCTTATACACCCCCAACATAGACACAACAACCTTATAAGGGGGGATATAGTGGGTCTACTCAAACAAGAGGATCTCAACATTCCAAACCTCAGGGCATACAAGTTCAGTCATGAGGACCATGTTATACTTATGGTGCCATGAGGCACATAGCTAGGGAATGTCCTCAGGGAGGCAGTCAACGAGCATCAATGTCCAAACCTACATTAGAGGACATGGACAAGTCCCACAAGGTTTCTGCAGCAGTTGACAACCGCTAGGTAGAGCATTAGGCCACCATCATTGAGGCTTCAGGTACGATCGAAGGTAGTGTATTTTATATCCTATTTAGTACTAGAGCTACTGAATCCTTTGTTTCTCCATTGGTTGTGGAGCGTTGCGGGATAGTGGAAACTAGGCAAGATATTAGGTGGGAAGCTGAGTTAGCTTCAAGAGCTATAGTATCTACTACCTTGATGGTTAGGGAGTTCTTGATTCAAATTGGTGGCTTAATCACCATAGAAGACCTTAGAGTTACACATCTTGGCTCTTACGAACTAGTTCTTGGCATTAATTAGCTATATGCTCACAAGGCCAAGCTAGATTATCGTAAGAAGTTGATTGAATGATTGGAAGATGATGGAAACACTAATGTAATTTCAAAAATCCAAAGGCATGTATCCCTCCGTGTGATCTCCGCTATGCAGTTTAACTGAAGCATGCATAAGGGATGTTAGTTATTTTCTATCACCATCATCGATAGGGAGGATGAGGCAAAACTAGAAGCCTTGTTGGATGACCATCCCATTTTGTAGGAATATGCAGATGTATTTCCTTCAGAGCTACCTAGTATGCCTCCTTGAAGGGTAGTCGACTTTCACATAGATCTTGTACCAGGAGCAGAACCAGTTTCCAGAGAACCTTACAGGATGACCACTAATGAGCTTAATGAGATCAAATTGTCGCTTGAGGAACTATTAGAGAAAGGAAACATTCTTCCTAGTGTTTCTCCTTGGGGTGCACCTGGGATCTTCATGAAGAAGAAAGACAAATCTCTTAGGTTGTGTATGGATTACCACCAATTGAACAAATTAACCATCAAGAATCAATATCCACTTCCTAGGATTGATGACTTGTTTGATCAGCTACATGATGCCTGAGTGTTCTCCAAGATATACCTTAAGTCAAGATATCACCAGTTGAGGATAATTGATAGTGATATTCACAAGACCGCATTCCATACCAGATATCGCCACTATGAGTTCACTGCGGTTCCATTCAGTCTTACAAATGTTCCAGTTGTGTTCATGAGTCTTATGAATGGAGTATTTCATACATTCCTTGACAAGTTTGTGGTGGTATTCCTTGACGATATCTTAATCTATTCGAAGGATGAGAAAGAGCACGAAGCACACTTGAGACAAGTTTTACAGTGCCTTAGAGATAATCAACTTTATGGCAAGTTGTCAAAGTGTGCTTTCTTTAGAGAAGAGGTCAAGTATTTGGGTCATGTGATATCTAGCAATGGGATCTTAGTAGATCCATCCAAGATTGATGCCATTATGAATTGGCCATCACCTACCATAGTGACTGAGGTGAGAAGTTTCATGGGTCTAGCTAATTATTACAAACAGTTTTTTGAGGGGTTTTCTCGAGTGGTACACCCCATTACTTCTCTTCAGTGAAAGGGAAATAAGTTTGAGTGGACTGCGAAGTGTGATAGAGATTTTCAGGAGCTCAAGAGAGGATTAACCAGTGCACCCATTCTTGTTGTGCTAGAGCCTTCAACAGAGTTTGTAGTTTGTATAGATGCTTCCTTAGATGGTTTAGGGGAAGTTCTTATGTAGGATGGATGAGCTATAGCATAAGTCTAGGAAACTGAAGATTCACAAGCTCAACTACCCTAATCATGATCTCAAACTTGCAGCAGTGGTGCATGCCTTAGTGAGATGGCAACATTTCCTCTTAGGAAATTGATTCGAACTTCATTCAGACCATCAGAGTCTACAGTACATCTTCACACAACCAAACCTTAATGCTAGGCAACAAAGATGGATGGAGTTCTTGTGCGAATATGATTTTAATGTTCACCACATCAAGGGGAAAGAAAATGTTTTCGCAGATGCCTTAAGTAGGAGACGACATGAACTTTCTTCTATGTCTACTGGCACAAATTTGAGAGATCACATTCTTCATCACTTACATGAAGATGAGTTATATGTAGAAGTGAGTGAGTTGATTCGATCTTAGAGACCCCTTGAGGAGAAGTATGTAGATTATACCATGGAGTCTGAAGGACTCTTGTGTCATAGAGGACACATCTACATATATTCTTCCAGAGGATTGTGAGAGTTTGTCATGCTAGAGGCCCATAGAGCCCCTTATGCAGCACATCCTAGAGTGAAGAAGATGCATGCTGACTTGAGATAGTTATATCATTAGCCAGGCATGAGAACACATATTGTTGAGTTGGTAGCTAGGTGCCTAGAATGCCAGAGGGTGAATGCGAAACACCGACATCCATGTGGTCTACTTCAACCTCATGAGATACTAGTGTGGAAGTGGGACACCATATCCATGGACTTCATTGTTGGTCTACCTATGTCATCTCATTGCCATGATGCTATCATGGTGACAGTTGACAAGTTGACCAAGGTGGCTCACTTCTCACTAGTGCGTACTACCTTTATTGCGCCATTAGTGGCATAGGTGTTCTTGTGAGATATAGTCAGACTACATGGTGTACCTCCTAAGATCATCTCAGATAGAGATTCTCTCTTCACTTCATCCGTTTGGAGAGAACTGCAGGCATTGATGAGTACTAGGCTCAACTTCAATACGACCTATCATCCTGAGATAGATAGAAAACTGAAAGGGTCAATGAGGTGTTAGAAGACATGCTTCACATGTATGTTATGGACTATCAGACCCAGTGGAAGGAATACCTACATTTAGTGGAGTTTTCCTATAACAATGGGCATCATACATCCTTGGGTATGCCTCCATATCAGGTTCTCTATGGTAGACCTTGCAAGACACCACTCAATTGGGATAGGATTGAGGACAAAGTTTTCATTGGTCCTGATCTAGTCAGAGATGTGGAGCAATAGGTGACCTTGATTAGGCAATGTCTTGGAGAGGTTCAAGATAAAAAATAAGAAGTATGCTAATGTGAAGAGAATAGATCGAGCCTACTTAGTGGAAGACAGGGTCTTTTTGAGAGTGCAACCGCATAAGAGTCCAATCTATTTTGGAAAGGGCTTTAAGCTAACACCTCATTTTGATGGACCTTTTGAGATCCTTGAGAGGATAGGACCAATTGCATACCATTTAGCCCTAGCTTGTCACACATCCATGATGTGTTTCATATTTTAGTTTTGAGAAAGTATGTTTACGATGAGACTCATGTGATAGATTAGGATACCTTGTAGGTAGAGTCGGATAGACAGCTGGCTTTGGAGCCCATTCGTATATTGGCTCAATAGACCCTGGCACTTCGAGGCAGGGCGCTAGACCAGGTTAGGGTCCAGTGGGATTTTTATGATGAGGTTACAACTTCTTGGGAGGATGCAACACATATGAGATCATAGTACCCTCACCTCTTTGATGAAATCTAGGAGGAATTTCATGCCTAGAGGGGGTGGATGTGAGGCCTACCTCAGACTGACTTAGTTTTACTATTTTACTTTCTATGCTTTCAGTGATTATTACTCAGACATAGTTTGACTATTAAGACTCTTATGTATTTGAGGATTTGTTGAATCCTATGTTATATGTTTAGTACCTATTTATATAATCAGGGTACACTCGAGATACTTTATGTTTTGATTTAGTTTCAATTTATGATGATGTCATATATGCGAATAATTATGTTGGGTGCAATTGTGATGAAAATTGGTTTAGGAAACTGATGATATATTTATTTAATTCAATCATAGACATAGTTTAATGATCATGTAGTATTGGTGATGTATTATGTTTCTATATCATGTTATTTTGGACCTACTGATGTGTGTAGTGAGTGTGCAAGGATAGTTGACCATGGATATAAATCAGGGACACAAAATTAGAACCTATGTTATTTTATGAATTCCAAGGTCATGTTTGTATGAAGAAACATGGACTTCATTGTGTAAGTTGTTTATTTGTGAATGTGGTTTTCATGTGTGTATTTAATTCGGTTAAAGTGAATGTGATTAAGCCATGTCATTTGTTTATTTAAATTGTGCTAATTTCGACAATTGTTGTAATTAAGTGTTGGCATGGCTAGTTAAGTGTATCATGATTAAGTGTAGGGTTAACTAGGGGTTTACCTTAGTGTAGTACCCAAGCCAACCATAGGTTAGGAAGTTTCTTGAAGGTCAACATGACTTAGAAATTCGTGGGTAAACTTTAGGTGGGGTTTATGAGGGTCTTTTGGACTCCCATGAGGTGACCAGGGTCAAGTTTAGCTATCCAGGATGGTACCCTAGGGGTTAGGGGTCATTTTCAGCACATTAAGAGCTTTAAAACACATTTATTACTCCCCTAAAGTCTCCCTTTTGGAGTTGTGCGAATTTGAAGAGTTATGTGGTTTTGGTTAACCTCTCTTTTCTTCCCAAATTTGCATTTAACTCCATTAATGGAGAAGGAAGGAAAGTGGGAAGAAAGGGATGGTTGAGCCTTCCCCACCATTGATTGGTTCCTAGATTATTGGAGGTTTGCCTATTTAGGGAAGATTTTAGGAAGAGCCTGAGTGTTCACGCACTCTCTATCTTTAGAGTCATTTTCAGAATTTGAAGAAGCTTAGGAGGGAATTGCTTGGAAAAGATAGCTCAAATCAGGAATTCAAATTCAACCTTAAGCTTGGAGTAAGGTTGGTTCCTCTTTAGTTTAATTATTTTTCTTGGCATGTATGGAAGCTTGGAGCTCCATTAATGGAGTCCTTGATATTTTTATGGTTCTTGTTTGAAGTTTTTGGTGTGTTATTTGTTGTTTTTAATTTGTAATTTCATTTGTGAATGGGATTCTTCAAGGCACACTCACCCTTGGGAGGGTAGAGTAACCTTGAAGGGGGTGGTAGGAAGTGACTCCAGGATTGTGCAGAGTCTCCCATGTGTGGAGGGATATACATGGGATTCTTGATACCCATGATGCCAAGTATGGCCTAAGGGCACCCAAAGGCATAAGGAGGATTTTAGACTGCATCTTATGTAGATGGTCTTTCCAAGTCCATGTGTGGCTTGTTAATTTTATTTGATACTTAGGCTTCTCCTCCTATGTTAGTCTACCAGCACCCTTGTTTTCAGGAAGGCCTCTTGGACACCTTCCTCCTGTTTAACCATGTTTGGGAGTTTCTTGTGTAATTGTATTTGAATGAGTTTGTGTGAGTTTTTATGGTTACCTGTTTGTAACCTGTTCCATTTTGGATCCGCTAGCTCAGGAGTGGCCTTGAAAAGGCCTAGGTTAGGAGGTGAGCCTCCATGGTTAACCTCATTCTCATAGGTTCGTAGTTGGATGCTAGGAGTTGGTAGAATTGTTTAAGTATGAGAATTGAAATGAGGGATTTCATTTGTAATTATATGGTTGGATTTATAATTAAATTTGTATTATTTACAAAACTAGAAATTAAGGGTTATGTAATATTTGGTTATGTATTGGAAAGAAGATTTATGAAATATTATTTATAATTAAATGAAATATATAGCTATTTAAATTCTTAGTTTCTATTAAATCTGAATGTATGAGCCATTGGGGATTAGTAAATTATGAGCAATTTTATGATTTAATGTTATTTTAATTGCTGCAATTAAAATAAATATTTATGGCATTAAGTTTGTAAAACATGGAGATTGAAGATTTAAATAGTTATTTAAATTTCTAAATTAAGTTTAATTATAATGTTGCTATTTAAAAAAAAAAGAATAATATAGTTATGTTTAATTACACTTATTTAGAGATTAAAATTGTAAAGTATTCATTAAAGAGTTTGAGAATTTATTTACTTTCTTACACTTAGAATTTTTATTTTTTTAAAAATAAAAAATAAAATGCCTAAATCAAAAATCTATTTCCTACAAAGTGCTTATCTAGTGGTTTAGTTTGAAAATCTGTATTTAAATTTGTTTTAAAAAAAGTCTTGATGTTCACAATTTTGAGAAATAAGTAATTAAGTAAATATTTTATTTTACTACTCAAAAATTAAAGTCTCCTTTTTGTTTCTTAAAGGTGTGTGTGTCTATATATATATATATATATATATATATGGCTGAACTTTATTAAATTTTTTTACATGGGCTACGTTTGTGCAGAGCGCATTCTTTTTATAATAAAAAATTTAAACCTTGCATTTATGGGAGAGGGGAAGGGGGCGGGCCGAAGCCCTTTCCTAACCCCATCTCCGTGGGACAGATCACGCACAAGCTACGACCACTGTGTCGTAGCACAGTGGGAGCCTTGACATGGATGAGCTATCCACTGTGCCATGCACAGTGGCATAGCTCTGCAACGTTGTGGGGGGTGTCGCCATGGCGGTCACTGCCCACAGTGGTGGTGCCGTCCATGGTGGCCACCACCACTATGGCGGTGACCTCCATGGCGGCGACCTTCTCACAACCTTCCCCTTTTTCCTCTTGCAACACCATGATAATTATTAGGGTTAGTTAAAAAAGAAGAGGTAAACAATGATAGTATTTAATTTAGGGGTGTTTATTTTCTTTAAAATTTATTTATATGCTTTTAGCATGAAGATATATAAATAGATAAGAATGTCCCTTTTAATGTTTCATTAGGAAATTTTATTAGGAATCTAAGATCTATTTTTTTAGTTAGATATAATTTTAAATTTAATTAAGTGTAAATTAGATTAAGATAAATCTAGTGTGTATTTTTAGTCTAATTATTATTTAATAGGGTTAATGAATTTTGTAGTACTCCAATTGGAGGAATTATTTATTTTCAAATAACTTAACATACTTAATTTAGTTTATTAATTTTATCAAATGAAATGTTTGGTAAAGTTAGTAGAACTTATCTTAAGTTATTATTAATTTTTGATTATGCATTAAATTTTAGATTAATTTCTTGATACATTTATAAACGTTATATATGGGTTAAATTTTTATGAACGTTAATTAAATTTAATCAAAATGTTCAATTTAACTTAACATTTCAACTAGATGAGTGTTATTACCAATAGGGAGTTATAACAACTCCTCATCATCAAGACTAGTGTTTTTAAAGCCTTTAATGGGCTTGTTGAACCAATTTTAGGCATAGTTGACTTTTGGTCAACCCTTAGTCAAACCTAGGTCAACCACCTCAGTTTGCATGCCTAGACCTTCCATGTTGAGTATTGTACTCTTTTAGCCTAGTTTCACATTTATCGATGCATAGTTGACTTTTGGTTAACTCTGGTTGGCTTTAGTCAAAGTTACCTCATTTTGCATGTCAATCGAAGCATGCGACCTAGGGATCCATGTGGGATAGTTTGAAAGCCATTCTATGAAGTTTGACTTTTAGTCAAACTTGGTCAAACTTAGTCAACCTTCTTTTGGTTGGACCCTTGTGGTATTTTTTTTCAAACACTTAAAATAGATCGCTAAACCATTTCCCTTTGCACATCATATTGCATGAACATACAAACTTGCGCCAGTTTGTATTAGACTCTAGCTAACATAGTTGCATTTGTGTGTGTACTTGTTGTCAGACAGTAGGTTTTAGAAAAAAAATGTAGTTGTGTTTTTCTCTACTTTTGGGCATCACAATTTGGAAGGTTTAAAATAATGATGTGCTTGCAGGGAAGGGCGGGAACCTTACAGAGTCTCTTCGGAGACTCATCTATCTTGATGTTGCCTTGCATGTTACTGCTATTATAAAGATGAAAGAGATCAAGTTTCTGCAAATATTGAGGGATGAAAAAGCTACCATTGACAAGAGGGATGTAGCTTATGGATACACTACTATGGAGGCCAAGGGAGAGTTTGAAGTCACCCTTGATTAATTCATTCAACAACTGAAGCAATCTGACAATTGGAAACACATAGCCGAGGAACCAGAGTGTACACGTGTCTTGGGTTTCAAACCCCATGAGATCATTGGTTATAACTTAGTTTCTCTAGATTCCAATGATGGTGACATAGACCAGGATCCTTATGATCTTGATGATCATAATCTAGACCACATAGTTTAAATTATCTTAGTTCAATTTTTTGTATATGCCAACATGTCTTAATGGTGCATTGTAGTTGTTTTCCAAGTACTTTATTATAGTGGTACTTTTGAGATTGTTATTTTTTTGATACAGTTACGATGATGTAAAACTCTTTTGTTATTAATAGATATGCAATAGAAAAAATAAATCCTAACACATTTTTAAAATATTTTGACATTAAAGTAGTAGAATTAGAATACCTATCACTTTATAAATATATATAAAAACTATTATCATTTATCATGACTCTTAGGGGAAAACAACTTAGAATCTATATTTCAATCATATATGGATAACACATCTCAAGCTCTTTCCTTCTAATGATAAATCAAATGCTTCATTGATATGTGAGAATGGAAGCTCGTGAGTGATAAATTCATCCACTTTGACCTCCTGCAATGAAAACAAAGAACACATTAAAATATTTTCCCATCAAGGAATAAATCAAATTTATTGTTGGTTTATTAAAAAGGAAGTTGGAAATAATCATCAAGCTTGATCTCTTACATTAATCTAAATTATAATATTCAACCAAAAAAATCTTTCCAAAATGTATACTAAGTATCTAAATGATAATATATTCATGCTCTATAATACATGTTACATATACAACATAAGTTTGATTTATGATTTATCACATATGCACTAATCAACAACATATGTGATTCCCCTACCTTCTTTAGATGTAGCAATTACACATTTAAAATCTCTTTTAAATTACAAATGGAAAGTGACTTGTGTTGACAACTAACTAAACCCATTTCTTTATTGAAAAGTGTCAGGATAAAAGTGATAGGCTAGTGCCTAAATACTCCATTTAATATTTTCTCTCTAAAACAGATTGATACTTTCTTCCTAAAACATGAGAGAACACACAATTAATATTTTCTCCCTAAAACATATTGACACTTTCTTTCTAAAACATGAGAGAACACACAATTAGTAAGTGCATAACTCTTTTAAATTACACATTATAATCACATGATTGGGACTTTACAACACAAAAAAAAATGGTAAGTTATAAAAATAACTACTACCACTATTCTAATGATAAAGGTAGTCCATAATTAGTTAAACAATACTAAACATTTCTTATTTCTAAAATATGCAAATATGTGCTATTCATAATTCTTTTTATTTATAAATTTTTAGACAACATTCACAAAAGATTGGTTACCCAAATAATTGTTGCCCACTTTCTCAAATAATGAGAACAAGTCACAATTAATTATACAACTCATTGTAAATCTTTCATTTTTAAGAATATGTAAACATTTTTAATAATAAGTCTTGAATTATTGTAAGGAATTCTAGATATGACAATTGTTCAAAATTGACAAAAAAAGATGTTAGATTACTTTTAGCCACTTTTCCAATTGAAAAAGGTAAGTAGAAATTAGCCTACAAACCTACATATTTTTTTATTAAAAAAACATATAAACATGTGGATACACATGTCCCTCGTATGTTTTTTTTTTAAAAGACATACATTTTTATGAGAAACTATCAAGCCAAACACTATATATGATAGCCTTAAACAGTATGTACATGATTTTTGAAAAAAATGCATAAAATTAAAAGAACTATAAACTTATAATTTACTTGATTACCATAAATATTTCAATTTGTAAACTCACCTTCTTCATGTACATGTCTACAAGATCAGGCAATTGACTTTTCCCCTTGAAACCACCAAAGACAGTGCCATCAATTCTCCTACCATCCAATAACTCGGAAGGGAAAAAACTCAATCTTCGTCCACTTTGATCCACTCCTACAACAATAGCCAAACCCCAACCCTACATTCACACATTAACCAAAACATCACACCCTTACTATGAATCTAAAAATTTAAAATGTATGAATGCACTAAAAGAAAATTTATAGGGTAAATACTAGTATTACATCATGTGTAGACAAAAATGCCTCGTAAATAATATTTGCATGCCCAATGCATTCGAAACTAAAATCCACTCCACCATCGGTGATCTCTTGAATTCTCTATCAAATTCAAATACATTCATCAATAGATGTTAAGACATTTTAAGTGTCAAGTAGAAAGATGAAAAATGTGAAGCTTTAACATTACTACCTCATGCATGGCCCTGTCTTGGTCCTTGGGGTTGATGAAATCGGTAACTCCAAAAGTTTTAGCTGAAAATATAAAGTAATCATATGTAAATATGGTATTAAATAATTAACTAGTTAAAAGACAATGGGTATGTGTATACCTATAGAGAATTTGTCAGGATTTGTATCTACACCAATTATCTTAGATGCGCCTCTTACCCTTGCACCTTCTGCAACCTATAAAAGTAAAAGTCAATGACCTCCCACTAATGTTTACTAAAATATATAGTAAATGTAAAGATAATTGAACTAACTTTTTGTGGTACGATAACTAAATGAGAGAAAATCTAATTGAATCACATAAAAAATATAAACAATTCCTCATTAATTAAACAAATGTAACAAGTGTTAAATATGGATATTTAAAAATTTTAATCGAAGATGAAGTATGACAAGGGAGGATAAATACTATCATTTTTCAAATATTAAAAATATTATCTAAGTGCACAGTCTCGTACATATTAAAAAACTAGTCATGGATTGATTCTAACTAAATGATATGATTATAACATGTATTAAAGAAAAAACGTCAAATTATTCAAAATAATTATGTGGAGATAATATTATTTTAAGTCTATCAAGAGGCAAGTTCAGGTGAATACATTTGTTAATAATTGATGGTTAATAAGAGATGGATATTAAGTGAGTATAATGCTTGCTAGTTGATATTGTAAATTTATGGCAAACAAGGTAATTGATCATGAAATGTGAAGCATTTTTTCCATGGCTAATAGGTAGTAGTCAATTAGAAAGGTCATTATGGATTACTTTGCACTCATGCTGAGGACATACTTAGTGAATCTTGGTGAAAATATATAGCTTTGGAAAGGAAGATCTAGGTGATTTTTGTATTACAATACTCTTTTGATTTTATCATTTCTAGTCTTACTCACCGTTATTTAGCCTTCCTCCCTTATTAGTGATAACAAGAAGTTTTTGTGCTAGGACTCTAAGGAGATAGAATTAGTCGAGAGGGGGAAACACAAAAAAATATAAGCGTAGGGTGAAATGAAGGTTAGGAATTTTATTGAATATCTAAGAAACTAAATTGCAAACCGAGACCTTCACACTTGAATTCTTACAAATTTGATGTTGGCATAATAAGTTCTTATCTTAATTTCAAAAGTATTTAAATTCATACATATTCTTGTGTAGGGGCATTCTCTAAAATTTTAATCTCTTTGAAATAATTTAAACTTCTCTTTTCAAACAAACTTTTATTCTTCTAAATATTACCTTCAGATTACTTTTTATATATAGAATTTAAACTAATTATAATACAAATATATTTATTTTATTAAAAATTATATATATAAATTATTATATAACTATTTTCTCTTCTATATAAAATATATTTACAATATATTTAAAGTACATACTTATCAATTTAAATTAATAAAAAAATAAAAAATAATTATATTTTTAATAAATATTTCCTATCTCATTATATGTAAAAAAAAATTCAAATTAAAAGTAAATCTTTTATTGTTCTAGATATTAACTTCCAATTTTTTCACATATATTAAAGTTAAACTAAATTATAATAAAAAACATATTTGTTCTATATTTAATATTTTATATATAAATTATAAAATGTTATATTAATTTTTTTCTAATAAAATTTATTTATATAAATTACATTTATAATATATTAAATTCTTTTAAATTACATAATATTTTTTTCAACCTAAATTAACAGAACCTAACAAATATTCTTTTTTCTTTTAAAATCATCTTTAACAAATAACCCTTGACCCTCATTAAATTTAAATAATTTCAAATTAAGAAAAAAAGACCATACCTTTTAAAGAAAGTACGTAACAGCTACAAGCCAAAAACTAATTTGTTTCCAGCGGATAGGTAGATACCTAGATGCATAAGGAAAGTGAAAAGGTCTTTTTAACCATAAAATCAGTCTGTGTCACATCAAATCCTAGGATGACACGTGACGAGACAAAAACGTTTCCCACATAGCTGATAGTACTTAAATTTGACGGTCAACATTGCCTGCCAAATTGCCAATCGATTATTTTAATGACTGATACGCAAATATACGGCCTTCATATTAAGGAAGCCGGCTGCCGGCTCATGTTGATAAATATGTCTGGAATCTTTTGAGCAGGGTTTTTCTATTTTAGACATTGATTATTTTAAAGAACACTTAGAAGTAAGAATAAGGTTTGTACATTTTCAGTTTTCAAGTGAAATTGAGTGTTTCTGGGTGATAAATAGTATTAAGTTAAATTATGATATTGTTATCAGAATAGCAATATCAGAGTTTACAATTATTAAGGTTTTGTAGTACGTTAATTTATAAGTATAAGATGAGGGTTGTGTTTTAAGAGGATTATAGGAAAATAGATTCATGGTGGTGTTAAAGAGGTTTGGTTACCTAATTATAATTTTGATTTAGGGAAAGGGTGTTAGTATTCATTAGTTATTTCTAGATTTGACTATGTTTGAGAATTTTTTCACATCAACATTTCGAATCATACTCATGTTCTATCACGGGGATGAAAAAGAAGGAGATGGACCACCGAAAAAGATTCCAGATGATGATGTTAGTAAGTGCTAGTAGCCATTATAACCAATTTTGTGCACCCTCACCTCTTAAATGGTACATATAATTTTGATGACTTTTTTGATTTTATTAGTATGCAACTTAGTGCTTATAGCTCTTCTTTTAACTTGTAAATAACTACCATCAACAATTTGTTATACATCAAATATCAAAAATGTGATCATTACAAGCTGACAGGGGATAATAATATAAGTTATTACTACTACTAAAATTGTATAATTGATTCTTTTTTGGATAACTAAAAGATATAATGCTACTCACCGCAAGGCCGACGGTGCCGAGACCAAAGATAGCAACTGTTGAGCCGGGCTGGACATTAGCAGTGTTCCACGCTGCCCCAAATCCTGCATTTTCAATATAACGTTAACCCACCTGTTTCAATTTTATTTCAATGTACATCTTTATAGTTTAGAGTATACAGACCTGTGGCTAATCCGCAGCCGAGCAGGCAAACTTTGTTGAGAGGAGCGTGTGGATTAATCTTAACCACGTTGCCAGAATCGAGAACAGTGTATTCGCTGAAAGTGGAGGTCCCCATGCAGTGATAAACTGGCTTCCCGCCGATTGAGAATCGGGTTTTCTGGTCGCTCAGCATGACTGCTCTGGTCGGATCGATCCTGAATTTTCCGCACAGATTTGTCTTTGGTGATTTGCAGTATACACAGTCTCCGCACTCCCCACTAAACAATGTGAGAACATGATCCCCTGCCTTCAGATCGCTTACGCCTTCTCCCACGCTTTCAA
Organism: Chamaecyparis obtusa; assembly: GCA_027943335.1. Taxonomy (NCBI): domain Eukaryota; kingdom Viridiplantae; phylum Streptophyta; class Pinopsida; order Cupressales; family Cupressaceae; genus Chamaecyparis; species Chamaecyparis obtusa. The sequence goes on along the minus strand of BSBK01002047.1, from coordinate 46,039 downwards.
CTACCCTGTTTTAATCCCACATACTCTGTGATTTGTAATATTCTTGATACAAAAGATTGAAAATGAACCTAATTTTCGGCTATTTCGTCTTACCCTGCAGCCTCATGCCCCAGAATGCGTGGAAACGCCTTTAGTATCTCATTCTGAAATAACAAAACCAAGAAAAATCACAATCTTGCTTGTTAAATATCACAAGTATTTTTAATTCAAGATTTTATATCCTCTACAATTTCTCTCCCTCATTAAATTTTATAACATCTACAATTTTACTTCCTCATTAATTAGGGAACATAGATCTATGCTAATATTTTTCCGATTGAGAGGAAAAGATTGAGGAGAGTTGAAAGAAAGATTGGGGATCAAATCCATAAAAGAAAAAAACAGAACATATCTTGAAAAATTTGAGCCTTCAAGCACATCAATTTTGAACGAAAAACAATGACTTACTTCGGTAGTCCAGTACATGACATCTGTGTTGCAGAGGGAGGTGTGGGTGATTTTGATGCGGACTTCCATTGCCTTTGGAGGATCTACCAGCACCTCCTCTATTACCAGCGGTTTCTTCGTTCCCCATGCTACTGCAGCTGTTTGGTAAAGCAATTTCAATATTATAAACAAATATCATAACAATAACAAGAACAAAATGTTTTATCGCAATTGTTTTCGAAATAGATTATGTGACAGATCAAAATTATTAGTAAAACAAAGAGCAAATAGTCGACCTGAATACGAACCTAAATTCAAATGAAAACAATTTCACAACACTTCTACCCTCCATTATTTAGTAGAAACCAGAATCCAAAAGAATTCTTGACCAAAAACCCAGACATGAAAGGCAGGGCAAATAAAACCTCTCAAAAATATGTCGTTCAGAACGATTTCCTGCATATACTCTGAATGATAAAGAATAACTTTTTATGAAGGGCTCCAACATACAGAGGAAATACCCATCTTTATATAGTTGATTATATAGATTATATAATTGATTATATCTGATTTTGGGGACCCACATCTTTTCAAAGCCCTATGCAGACCATGCAGCTTATAAGCTCCATCCAAAATGTACAGTTGGTCAAATTTTAAAAAACAGAAAACCCAACAGATTTTTGTGAAATTTTCAGCATCTGTTCCACATGATCTACACAATTTGTAATTGAATACCACAAAAAATTTGCAAAAAAAATCATTATGGTTTTGCAAATCTGAAAAAAAAAAATTGACCTTTTTTATCTTTGGTACATTTTGGATGGAGCTTAGCCGCCACCATCCAGACAATCTTACTTATTGGTAATGAGTCACATCTCCATTAAAGATTTGGGTTGATCATATAAGAAACTCCAATAACAAATAAAAAGCCGTAAGTTCAAGTTCTAACTCATCTATGAAAACTTTAGCACAATCAACCATGTCCAAAAATTATAAGGAAGGATGAATACCAAATGAATATTTTCTAGTATTTGTCTTCAATCTTCTAGTCACTAAAGATGGATGCAGTAAGACCAGGGCTCATGGAATTGTATTCCACGAATCCAACCTTGTAAAAATTTGCAGATTTGACACCATGTTATAATATTTTAAAAGATATGACAGTTTTTTTTTATAAAAAAAAAAAATGATAGGCTATCAAATATAAACTGAAATAATTTCACATTCAGTATGACCCAAAACAAAACAATCAATTTAAAAACATATAATTGATTGCAAAAACAATCTTTTAAAATTAGTGAAATTTATCATAAAAAGTCATTCAAAGGAAGTTTGTATACATACCTTTACAAGTGATAACTGTACCAGATGTTTCAGAGACCAGAGAACCATTAGAGCTGCAAGAATCATCTTTTCCCATTTCAATTCTCTCACTGATAATCTTCAGAATCAACAACAGAGAGAGAAGTTATATATTGATTTCAATCTTCTCAAGTAAGGCATGCATTTATAGCACTAACTTAAATAAAAGCGAGGAATAGTTCTTAACTGTAGACTGGTCATTCGATTTAAATCTCTTAATAAAAGCGAGAAATAAGTTTCAGTTGCAGATTCGATGGGGAATCAATGGACGTGGCGCTGAGGACACCGGAAAAAAAACATAATTTTGCCCTACGTATTAATGGTTTATTTAAAATAGTGTTAAAAATTAATTGCGACCGGCCATGAAGCAAAGTCCAAAATTAATTGACCCCGCTTTGTCTTCACTACTTTACGCACTAAAATACGGTCACATTTGATGTCACCCGTTAAATTCTTTTCACACTCTAACCATCTACGTTGAAGAAGTCAAATATTCCTTCTTATATTATTATTAAATAATTTTTTTAATTTACTCTTCAATAATTTAAGTTATGCTGAAATATCATACCTTTTGACTTTATATATATATATATATATCTATAAGCTGTTAAGTTTAATATCAATGTTATTCAAAAGTGAGGAGATTTGATTTAATGGAAAACTTGATTTAGTATTTGAAATAGCTAATGATGTTAACTTGTTTGGAATCTTCTTTCTTAACGTTATAAGACTTTTTATTTAAGTTTACAAAATTTTCATGTCATAATAATTAAATAATTTTTCTTTATCTATTATGAATAATTTAAGGAAAGTAATCTTGAAATATCATGCTTTTTGACTTCATATATATATCTATAAGTTGTTTGGTTCAATATCAATATTATTCAAAAGTGGGAAAAATGGATTTAGAACTTAAAATAACTAATCATATTTATGTGTTGGTTTCAAGGAGTTTCCTTGTTTTGAAAAACTTCTTGTTTGAGTTAGTTTTATGTTTTTTAAAAGAAAATGACTTTTGATACATATTGATATCAATACATGCATTTAGATAATATATTTATTGCTATAAATTGTAAACATATTATGTGATAATTTGTACTAAAATATTCCCATAAACAAAAAAATTGTACTAAAATATTATATGTTTTATTTCAATACGTGAAAAGCTTTTCGTTATAATTTGAAACAATTTCCAAACATTTTCATTTATTAAGAGTTATCATATGATATTTGTTTTAATATTTTAGAACATTTTTTAAAAAGTTTTTTTTTTAACAAAAATTAAAAACGCATTATAGTTCAGATACACTAAATCTATAATTGTTGAATCTATTTGAGAACATATTTTACCAAAAACCATTTTTAGTAACATCAACATAAATTACAATTATCAACATAAACCATTACAAAAGATTGGAGTTGAAGCCACATAAAGTAAAACCACATATATATGTGTAAGAACCAAACATCACATAAAGAGACATGTAAGCTCTAGATCCACAAATGTTGGAAAGTCGAAAAAGATAACAAGTCTAAAAGTAATAAAGACTTTACATGACATAAATTTCATTAACATTTTCAGAGATTACATCATTTGTTCAAATATAGTAAAAAATCCTTATCATAACATATGAAGGTTCAACCAAACTGTCGAAATACACAACAAGAGTAAATTATACATGAAATATGTCAACCATACTGTCGAACATATAATGTCAATATACAATTACATACAATAAAGCACATGACCCAAAGGTTGATAAGTACAAGATATCCAAATACACGCCATCAGACTGTCAGTCGTCCATCTGCATGTTTATGTCTCCTATGCCATCGAATAGTCTTTCATTCATCTGCATAACTTGAGACGAAAATGTGATCCAGGCATTTATTCCGCCCAACCACGGAGTGGTTAGCTCCCCCGGGGCTCATCCTGAAATGAAGAGCTCGCCGACCCTACGCGAGTGATTTATCAAATCAACACAGGTGGATCGAAAAGGAATCTGGTGCATGTTGTGATCTAGCTACTTTATCACACACAAAGTAGTACAGACATAGATATGGCAGAGAGAATAGTACATAACCAACACAATTTCATTTATGTGTTTACAAGCTTAGGCCTAAGCATATAAGTAACCAGATTTCAATTGGCAGGTAAAATAAACTACATTTTACCCTTCTCTGTGACCCATATTCGGCACCCTTTCCCCAAGATATCTTACTCAAAATAAATGAAGGTACACAAGAAATCACATAAATTATGTAATATGAAGCACACTCTATAAATCAGAATTTTGCTGTGGTAGAAAATATACCCTTAATACTAAATGTTAAATAAATTTACCAATACACTAGAAAACTTTCTAACATCACATTCAACAATTACACAAATTCTGAAAAATAAATTATGATGAAAATAAATTAAAATATCACTGTTGCATACAAGGATGAAAACAAAAATTACTATCTAATGTAACAGAGATTTTTTTATATTTCAATATCTTCTTCCATTTATTGAAAAGATCGCAATTATTCCACTTAGCGGCAACAATTAGGTAAATGTTAATCAAACAATTTTAACAAAAACCTGGATACTTAAAGGCGATTCAAACTGTGTTTTTAATGCTTTCCTTGGATTCTATATGAAATATACAGTTTCAAAAATACTAACCAAAGGTTCAGTAATAATGCTCTTAAGGGGTTATACTCTGTTTCGTTGAAAACACTTCCAGTTTTCCCGTATTAATGTTTTCATAGATTGCTAAACATCTAACCGTCTTCCTAAGAGACTAAGAGGAAACTTCACTGTTTCGATATTGAAGACAGGCTTAGCAATCGCTAGAGGCCCCCTTTTTGGACAAACTATAACAATTTTATACCGAAACAGAGTGTTGGGGTTTCGAAAATAGACTGTAACAAAACCAATAAGGTTTGCAATTATCAGCAACTCCTCCATGACCGTGTGCTCTAAAATTTAACTTAAAGATAAGAACTGATAAACTAAAAAAAATAGGGAATATTTTCAGAATTTGGCATTCTATAGTTTAATCAAGCCCAATATATCAATCATCGTAAAGAAGCAACAAAGAAGACAATTTGATGCCTAATCGATGACTTGGCATAAGTCTAAATAATACTCCTGAGATTAAAATGATATTGAAAAGCATAATACATACGTTTCACAATACTCCTGAGGTTTAACAAGGATAACTATTTGGTTTGGGCTATGCCCTCGTATATAAATGTCCACTTCAAGGTCAACATATCTAGTTCATGTTGGATTTCCAAAGTGAAACAGTCGGGTTTTAACTTTTCCAGGGCTGGGTTCATTCCTTTTGTGGCTAGGCGTGACCACTTGGCTCCAACAACCACTATGTGGCCTTTCTGGGAATTTCTTAGAAACTAACTTTTTCTCCACCAGCTCAAAACAAATACAATCGACTGCATAAGAAACAATCCATGCATTGATAATTTGGCATATGCAACACAATTTCTCCTTCATTTTGTTCACACAGAATATGTCTCTGGTTGCCTAACGTATTCATCAATATGCAGATTTAATTTTGTTAATCTAAATTCCAAAATAGTACACCATAAGGCCTTAGTGAATAGCCCAAGTGCTGCTAAAACAATCAATACATATGACAGAAATAGACAGCATGCGAGAGATTTTGTTAACACGAGAATACCAAGTCATTTGGGGGCTACTGAAAAACTCTTCAATACCAAAAATTAGAGCAATCATAAACTACAATTATATACCCAATGATCCACCAAATTTCAAGACACTCCATATCAATAACATCATCTCCTATTATACAGAAGCAGTATAATGAAGCGGTCAATATAACCATTTGTCTACAGAATTATTCCATTTTAATTTGCAAATTAAAAAGAGACAGGAACCTGTATAAATTTGGAGAGTTTCTGCAGGTGATGAAGCTTCTCCTCTCATCTCAACTGGTTGCGTTCCTCTCTGATCTACTACTTGCTCTCCCCTTTCCGTTCTTTTCCTCTGTGTCTAAAAGTATATCCCCCTCCTCTACTTAATCTCCTGCCCTGCAAAATCTCCAAGTCTATCTCTTCCCAAGCCACGTTCACAGCCTAATAAATATCCCCTAAACTCTCTCCTAACTAACACATACGTGCGGAGATTATTAAAAATGAACCTCAACAGTATTAACATCCTCTTAAAAGAATTGCACCACTCTTTCTTTGAATTAATAAAACCAGAAGATGTGTCATCCTTGGAGATAAATCCTCTGATTTTTTACAGTTAACAAAAAGAACTTACCAAGTCTTATCATGAAATTCAAAATTAGCAATTAACATGGTCTTAGATTAATAATTTCTGCCGATAATTTAGGAAACAAGAAAAACGGTTGTGACAATATGATACTTCATATTAACAATATGTATGGTTTTGATTCAAATATGTTGAAAAAAGGTTTGAAACCATTGTACAATATAAATCATAAATTATAACAAAGCACTAAAGAGAAAACCACATAATCTACATCAAAATTTAAAAGTTTATAAACGGTTCATATAACACTTATTTAAAACTTTTGAAATGACAACATCAAAACTACATGAAGAACACTTAGTTGTAATGGTGTAAATATATGTTACATATTCTTCAGCAATTAGAATGGTATTACAACCTTTATTTTATAAATGATCGTGATATACTTCTTTGATGCAGGAGCATCTTGGGTCCTTGACAATCTTGTGTCACCAAAAACATATTTGAGTTTGTCTGTGTTGCTTGGTTCCTACTTTGACCGAGTTGGTTCGGTGTTGCTCAATTTCCTTTGTTCACCGGTGTTGGTCGGTTATCTCTTTGGCACTCAGTGAATTTCCCTGGCACTCGGTGATGCTTGTCTGGCGCTCGGTTCCTTTTCTTACTAAGTTGTTTGTTTTAGATTTCTTTTGAGGCCGACATGTGCATTTAATTTGGGTCACGGATTTAATGTTGGTATCCATTATTGGGAAGTGCGTGGACCTAGGTCTAGTCATTCCAACTATTGATTGTGGATCTGAAGGCGGACTTGGCTCGGTAGCCTCTTCTATAAATGTAGTTGTTGGGTTAGAGTTTAAGAGTCGGTTCGGGATAGAAGATAGAAGATAGGAAATTAGAGATTGTGGACAGATCCTCGCATGTTGGAGGACTTCTGTACTTGATTGTAATAACTGGCCTAAACTGGGAAGGCCTTACAACCCTTCAAAGTATCTGCATTCTCTCTCACACTGTTGTGTGTTGTTGCTTTTGTGTGTTGTTCTGCAAGGTGGATCTGGTTAGGGTGTGCCTTTGGCCCCTCTCAGTATCCTCCCTTGCGTCAAGTGGTATCAGAGCGAGATTAGATCTAGATCTAGGTTTGTGAATCTAGATTTGAAAGTTCCTTCTTGCGAAGCCCTAGTTGAATTATTGTGGGGTAGCAGATTGCGATCTGACCTGCAATTGCGGAGGGTTTTCAAGATGGTTCATGGGAGGCGAGATGCAGATCTAGGATTGACAGACATGTTGAGACAACTTGTTGCTAGATTAGAAGCTGTTGAAATATTCCAGAGGAGAGGAAGACATCTTGAAGATGTTAGTGATGATGAAATTGAGGTGGAACAAGGTGATGTAGAACCTGCACCTGTGATGGATCAGGGTGAGAAAAGATTCTTGAAGGCTTTGACAAGTTTGAAGTCTACACCACACTTTAATCCTCCTGAGTATGGTGGAAAATTAGATTTTGATGAATTGGTGGACTGGATCACCAAGATGGAAAAGTACTTTGAGTATGAAAATGTACCTGAGGAAAAGAAGGTGAAAATTGCAAGCACAAAGTTGAAAAGTCATGCATCCTTGTGGTGGGAACATATACAGTTGGACAGAAAGAGGAAAGGCAAAGACAAAATCAAGGTATGGAGTAAAATGGTGAATAAATTGAAAGGAAAGTTTTTACCTTGTGATTATTAGATTAACCTAGTTAGGAGAATGCAAAGTTTAAGGCAGAAAGATAGCTCGGTAAAGGAATATACTGAGGAATTTTGTAGACTAGATATCAGATTTGGACATGATGAAGATGATGTGGAAAGAATTGCTACATACCTGAATGGTTTGAGAGTTTCCATCCAAGAAGAAATCAGTTTGGTCAAATTGGAGAACATTGAAGAGGCTTATCAATTTGCATTGAAAGCTGAGGAGAAATTGAATAAGAGACATGAGCAAAGACAAAGAGGTAGAGGTGGTAGATTCCCTAGAGGAAGAAGTAGATCTCATGGTGAAAACAGTAGATATGAACCTGAAAAGACAACTCTGGATAAAGGCAAGACCGAGTGGAAAGGTGAAAGTTCATCTAGAGGTAGAGGCAGTAACTACCGAGGTGGTTATAACAGAGGTGGTTTTCGAGGAACTTGTTACAATTGTGGAGAAGAAGGACATAGATCATTTGAATGTACACATGCAAGTAAGAAGGCTGGTAGAAGTAGAAATGCTTTGGTGCAAGAAGAGTCACCGAATGAACCTGAGAAGGAAAATAACTTAATGGTAAGGAGAGCACTTTGGGATGAAGGTAAAAAGGAAGATCCGATAAGGAAAAGTTTGTTCAAGACCAGATGCAGAGTTTTTGAAAAAGTTTGGAAAGTAATCATTGACAATGGTAGCTCGGAGAATCTGACATATGAGGAAATGGTCACAAAGTTGCAGTTGAAAAGGTTGGAACATCCAAAGCCCTATCAGATTTCATGGATCAAAGATGAGCATACACTCTTGGTAAGTGAACAATGTTATGCGAATTTGAAAATTGGAAAGTACTATGATAAGGTGTTATGTGATATCATGCCTATGGATTGTTGTCATAATTTGTTGGGTAGACCTTGGAAATATGATAGACATGCTATATATGATGAGAGATTGCATAAATATACTATTTGGGCTAATGGGAGAAGACAAATCTTGTTACCTTTGATTGAAGAATTTGTTAGTAATGTTTGCACATCTGTGAAAGTTTTCTTAATGGAAGGAAGAAAGTTTTTTAAGGATTTAAAGAAGAATGATGTATATTTTGCTATGATTCCTAACAAACCGAGTAAGAAAATAGAGGATAATGTCCTTGAGGAGATTGATAAGTTACTCACCGAGTACAGTGAAATTATTTCTGATAATGTACCTGATGGTTTGCCACTGAAGAGAAGCATTGATCATTGCATGGATCTTAACCCTGGAGCTAGTTTACCGAATAAGGCACCTCATTGGTTGACACCTACCGAGAATCAGGAATTGAACCGATAGATTCAAGAATTGTTGCAGAAAGGTTTGATCAGAGAAAGTTTGAGTCCTTGTGCAGTACCTACGGTATTGGCACCTAAGAAGAATGGAGAATGGTGAATGTATACTGATTCTAGAGAAATCAATAAGATAACAGTGAAATATGGGTTTCCTATACCAAGAATGGATGTCATAATGGATAGTTTGACTGGAGAAAAGTATTTTACCAAAATTGATTTGAAAAGTGGGTATCATCAGATCAGAATCAGAGAATGTGATGAATGGAAGATTGCTGAAGGTTTTTATGAGTGGTTGGTTATGCCTTTTGGTTTAACTAATGCACCGAGTACTTTTATGAGGTTGATGAATGAAGTTTTCAAGAAATTCTTGGGTAAGTTTGTGATTGTATATCTTGATGATATTCTGATATTCAGTATGACCAAAGAGGAACATTTGTTGCATGTTATATAATTTTTGCAGAGATTGAAAGAAGAAAAGTTGTTGATAAATTTGAAAAAGTGTTCATTCATGAAAGAAGAGATTGTGTATTTGCGATTTGTGATTTCAGCTGATGGTTTGAAAATGGATCTTGAAAAGGTTGAAGCTATTTTGAATTGGCCTACACCTGAGAATGCTAGTGAGGTAAGATCATTTCATGGTTTGGCAAGTTTTTACCAAAATTTCATTAGGAATTTCAGTTCAATTTGTAATGCTATGATTGAGACTATGAGAGGAGATAAAAGAGAATTCAAGTGGACACATGGAGCTGATTAAAGTTTTGAGACCCTAAAGCAGAAGGTTGTTGAATTGCCTAATTTCAATAAGGTATTTCAAGTGGAATGTGATGTAAGTGGTAGTGCAATTGGAGCTGTGTTGAGTCAAGAAGATAAACCTGTTGCTTTCTTAGTGAAAAGTTGAATGATGCAAAAAGGAAATATTCTTTGTATGATCAAGAATTCTATGCTATTGTTCAAGCACTAAAGAAATGTAGACATTATTTGATGCCGAGTGAATTTGTGTTGTATACCAATCATAAGGATTTATAGTATTTGGGTACTCAGAATAAGTTGAATCAGAGACATATGAAATGGGTTGAGTATTTGCAGAGTTACACATTTGTGATAAAACATAAGAGTGGAGTCACTAACTGAGTTGTTGATGCATTGAGTAGAAGAAGATCTTTGATGACCGAGATGAAAATTGAAGTTCTAGGCTTTGATGACATGAGAGATTCTTATGAATTTGATCTTGATTTTTCTGAGCTGTGGATAAAGTGTAGAGCACCTATTCAAGACCAACCGAGTACTAAATGGGATGAATGTTTTATGCAAGGAGGTATGTTGTTTAAAGGTATTAAGTTGTGTATATCGAGAGGAGCAATGAGAACTAATTTGATAAAGGAGAAACATAGTAGTGGTTTGGCTGGACATTTTGGTGTTGATAAGACATTGAATCTGCTTAAGGAAAAATACTTTTGGCCACAGTTGTATAAAGATGTTCAGAAATTTGTGAAAAGTTGTGGAGTTTGTCAAGTTGCAAAAGGAGTAAGTCAGAATACTGGATTGTATACACCGATTTTTGTACCTAAGAAACCTTGGATTGACATTAGTATGGATTTTGTTCTTGGCCTACCGAAAATAGCAAGAGGTAATGATTATCTATTTGTTGTTGTGGATAGATTTTCTAAAATGGCACATTTTATACCTTGTAGAAAGACATCAGATGCAGTACATGTAGCAGATCTTTTCTTTAAGGAAATTTTCAGATTGCATGGATTACCAAGGAGTATTATCTCTGATTGAGACAGTAAATTTTTTGGATACTTTTGGAAGACTCTTTGGAGAAATTTTGGTACTGAGTTGAAATATAGTTCTACATTTCACCCACAAATTGATGGACAGACATAAGTTGTGAATAGAAGTTTGGGAAATCTTTTGAGATGTTTAGTTGGAGACACATCGAGTAATTGGGATTCTGTATTGGCACAAGAAGAGTTTGCATACAATAATTCAGTGAATAGGAGTACTAGAAAAACACCTTTTGAGATTGTAAATGGCATACAACCGAGAGGTATATCAGATTTGAGAGACATTGCTGATGAAAGAAAGAGAAGTGCTGAGGGAGTAAAATTTGCTGAGTACATGAAGACATTGCATGAAGATGTGAAGTTTAAGTTGAAAAAGAGTAATCAGAAATACAAAGACAGAGCTGATAGATCAAGAAGGCATAAGACTTTTGATGTTGGTGATGAAGTGATGGTTCGTTTGAAGAGAGGCAAATTTCCTGTTGGAACATATGGGAAGCTGAAGATGAAGAAGTTTGGACCTTGCAATATTTTGAGAAAATTTGACAGTGGAAATGCATATGAGATTGAGTTACCTGATGACATGGATATATCACCTATATTCAATATTGCTTATTTGTATGAGTTTCATGAACCTAATGAAGACATGACAGTACCGATGGATTATCCTAAGAAGTAGAATGAAGAAGTTGAAAATATTTTGGAGCAAAGAATTGGTAGAAGTACAAGAGGAAAATAATATATGGAATATCTGGTAAAGTGGAAGAGTAGACCGATTGAAGATAGTTCATGGATTTCACAGTCTGAGTTGGATGCAACTCATATCATACCTATTTCATGATTCAAAGAATCATTTCAAATAACCCCAGGTGTCTGATGCAAGAGCATCTCGGGTCCTTGGCAATCCTGTGTCACCAAAAACATATTTGAGTTTGTCTGTGTTGCTTGGTTCTTGCTTTGACCGAGTTGGTTCGATGTTTCTCAGTTTCCTTTGTTTGCCGGTGTTGGTCAGTTATCTCTCTGGTGGTCGATGAATTTCCCTTGCACTCGGTGATGCTTGTCTGGTGCTTGGTTCCCTTTCTTACTGAGTTGTTTGTTTTGGATTTCTTTTGAGGCTGACTTGTGCATTTAATTTGGGTCATGGATTTAACGTTGGTATCCATCATTGGGAAGCATGTGGACCTAGATCTAGTTTTTCCTTCCATTGATTGTGGATATGAAGGCTGAATTGGCTCGGTAGCCTCTTGTATAAATGTAGTTGTTGGGTTACAGTTTAGGAGTCAGTTCGAGAAAGAAGATAGAAGATAAGGAATTAGAGATTGTGGACAGATCCTTGCATGTTGGAGGACTTTTTTACTTGATTGTAATATTTGGCCTAAAATAGGAAGGCCTTACAACCCAGCATGTATGAATCAATTTGAAGATAATATATCAAATTATCTGCATTCTCTCTCTCACTGTTGTGTGTTGTTGCTTCCACGTGTTGTTCTGCAAGGTGGATCTGGTTAGGGTGTGCCTTTGGCCCCTCTCAGTATCCTCCCTTGCATCATTCTTCCATAAAAATGGGAAAAGAAACCACTTTTGTATATGTATCCTTAACCTTGTGTGCAACATATTTCATTTGCAGTATTTCAAGCTCTTCAACATAATCAATGTATAAGGCAAGGTTTTTAATATCTTACAGAATTTTAGCACAGCTCTCTAAAATAGATCTTGTGCACTTGTTAATAGGTGTTTCAAAAAAAGTAGTAGAGTTGACAAAGGTGTTTGGACTTGCATCAACAATTTCAGATTCATTTTCTAATAGATCCATAATTTGAAACATTTCCCGCACATTAAAAAATTATCAAATCCATGTTAGTATATATGATTTAGGAGATTAAATTGAAACATAAATAGTAAAAAAGTAAAATTTTCTTTTTTACTTTTCCATATTTATATATATGCAATGGATGGAAGTATTTTAAAGTGATTGTAATTTTAAAATAATATAACTAATCAGTATATATGATTTAGGAGATTAAATTTAAATATAAATAGTAAAAAAGTAAAATTTGAAATTAATATCATTTAGTAAGGATAAAAAATATATTTAGATTTTTATGAAGACCTATAAATAGACATTTACATAATAATACATTACTTCTAAAATATAGACATTAATGAAAATTTGAAAAATAAAAAAACCTCAATATTCTTCTAAATATTTGAGTCTATTTTCTTCAGCCTTTCATTTTGAAAGTTGTATGCCATTTTTCATTTTCTCATAATGGTCATATGTGAATGATTACATTATTCTGAGACTTTGTAGAGACTTCACATGAAACAAAGCCACAAATGTCAAACATGTTCTCTCTCTTGGACCTATATCAATTGTAGCTTTTGAGAGAGTTAGTCCCTGAGATTTATGAATTGCCAATGCCCATGCCAATCTTAATGGTAATTGAAGTGTTCTACCCCTTTGTATTTCTATTATTGGAACTATATTTGGTTGACGATCTTCAAATGGTATTCAAGAGTAATTGCCAAATTCAACCATAACATATGTTGGTGACTCAGGTGGTGCACTTTTTGGTTTGTAGACAATCTTTCGAATATACCCCAATGCTCCATTTACAAGACCTATCTCTATCCAAATACTTGAAGTTAACATCACCTTTGAATTGTTATTGATTAATAATTCAATATCAAGCTCATAGTTTGAACAATATTCTACTATACTAATGCATCGTCTTAAAATGGAAGCACTTCCATTTTAAGAGCGTTTATCCCTTTGAGTAAGTGGTTTGGGGTCATGTTAAGTGCCTTGATTGGGTATTTGCATGTATTTGGCTTTCTCCCCATTTTCCACTTCTTCTCTGCACTTGATTTCTTCATTCTAGGTGAAATTAGGGTTAAGGTCTTAAGGACTTTCCTGATTTTCCCTCTTCTATGGCTCTATTTTCTAGGTAGGATTTAGAAATGAGACCTCCTAGTCCTTCATCACATCAAACATAGGATTTTCTATCTGTTCCTGACACTGGGTCCTGTTCAGATATCAATTTCTAAGTTTCTGGCATCTCCTGGAACCTCTGCTGCAAATCCTGACAAAGTTAGGGTTTGAGGTCAAAGTCAACCTCGACCCTGACCAGGTCAAGGTCAACCTCGACCTTGACCTCTTCCCGCCAGGATTTTAAATTTCAAATGTTGGCAGTTGGATTTCGGGAAAGTTATTTCTTCGCTTCCGGGTCGGCTGTTTCGGGCTCCGAAATGGTAAATCCTTTAATTGTATTTAATCAAGGTATATTTTCTAAAGCTGAGGACCTAATTGGGATTTAATTCTTCAAGGTGGCCCATCTAGAGGAGTGTGCCCTAGATCACTATAAAAGGAGGCCTTCCTCTCTCATTTACACATCACTCAATCATCAAGTTTTCTCAATCAAGTATCTAGAGCTCTCAAGTGCAAGCAAGTCTTCAAGCATTCAAGTGTTCAAGTATTCATCCATCAAGGAGTTCCATTGTTAGCTATTGAAGGATTCAATCTCCTTGGAGCCCCCTTGAAGATTCATCCTTCTCCATTCATTCAAACCTTCTCATATGCAAAGATCAAATCAAGATTGGTGTTGAAGATCAAAATACCATTGATTGGAGACATCCTACATTCATTGAAGCATTCTTACTTGTGGATTTGAGGATTCAAATCCTCTACAAGGACTTCAACATAAGCGAGGTGATTTGTTTCAATTACTTTGTTTATGCACAATATATTTCAATTCAATTTCAAGGTTAATTCCTAAATTGGGGTTTGACCAAGGCAAACCCCCCATACAACCAAAAACCCCCATTTTCTTGCAGGTATAGGTGTGAAATCTTGGATCTAAGAGAGAATTCAGATACCCTTTTCGGCAATCTTTCAGGATTTGTGAACAGAATTAGAATCGGACTTCAAATAAATAATGTGGTCTTTGACCTTTTAAAAGGTCAAAGTCGACCCGTGTGAATTTGCAGAAAACATTTTTGGGTTTTGTCCACCTTGACATTTCTAGTCTAGAACAGGTGATAGAATCTTTAGAAAGTTCATACAGAAGCCAGAATTCAACATTTTCCAGATCTGCCCTAATTCAAGGTTAGTATTTGCACTTCAATTATTTTAGATTTCAAGCTTGATCCAACTATAGGGAACTATAGGGTTTCTCTCTCTCTCTCTTTCATATTCTTCATAGATTGATTCAATTGTGTATTAACCTCTTGGTTGATCAAATTGGATCTCTCCTTTGGGAATTTGGATTTAGGAGTGAATCTTACATTTTCCCCACACGTTTACACAAATAGAGGTGATTCCAAATTACCTCTATTCATTTTGGTGAACCCGACTAGCTTACTCTCTTTCTTTTTGGTGTTAGATTTTCTTTTATCTTGTTAGTATTAGATTTGTCCTTTGTGATTGATCTTGTATGCTAATTAGATTTCATATTCATGCTTTATGTGTTCTTAGTTTAGTTCATTTGCATTATATTGGTTTATGAGCTTTACTACCACTAGTCCTACTTATAACATTCTAGTTAGAAGAAGTCGTAGACTCATGGGTGCCTTTGAGCCTGAATCTTCTCCTTTCCTTAGGATCCCCTATGATAACTTGATTCTTCATGATTCTAATCCTACTATGGAGTAGAAATCTTCTCACTCATGTCATGATGAGGATGATGCTTTAAGGGTTCCTCCTGAACAAGTCCAAAAACTTTCCACTGAACTTGATAAAATGGGTAATTGGCTTCTTCAAGAAAACCATGGTCAAGATTCTATTCAAGCTATAGAGGCTCTTAAGAAAGTTCTCCATGATAGTGATCAAGGTGTTAACCTCTTGCATGGTATTACTCATCTTGTGCATTCCAATGTTAAACCTTTAACTCAAGAGGCTCAAGATTTAGGTTTCACTACTCCTATCACTAGTGTTGAACCTCCTTCTAATCCTTTACCTAGTCTTCCTACCTATACTCCTCCTTTGGTGACTGTGACTGTTCCCTTTGTTCCTATGAGTGTTCCTCCCGTGTCCCTTCCTACATCACAACCTTCATATCATAGTGTTCCTTTCACTTATTCCACTCCGCTTCCAACTGTAGTTCCTAGTGTTCCTCCAGTTGTGTCTTCTATTCCCGCAGCTTCTTACACTTTACCTAGTGTGTCTAATGTTGCTACTCCTCCTATTTCCTCTAATGATTCCACCATCATCAGTTTGGCTCACACTGTATCATCCTTACAACAACAACTTGCTTCCTTAACTCAAAACAAGTTTAGTATTCCTACATGTGACATGGGAAGTCCCTTGTCCCGGGATATTATCTGAACTCCTGTTCCTCAGCAAGTCGATATGCCTCGTCTTGAGAACTATAATGGAAAAGAAGATCCTGTTCATCATGTTAAAACATTCCAAATCCTTTGCAGTGATTATGCTCATGACCATAGGATTTTAGCCAAACTATAGATGAAAGAATTTTAGGGCTATCAGAGTCCACAAAATCCTCCTCCATCTCATTCTCATAATCAACATCAGAGTTCAAAATCTCATTTTCACCAAATCCTTCAGAAACATCAAATGGGATTTGTTGTTGCTGATCCAAAATAATTTCAACATAATCATAAAATATCAAAAGCTCTCCAAAAAGATGTAGGGTGCGCACAAAAACCCTTATTGGCCTATGCATTAGCTTCAAGCAAGCCATGCATCTCTGCATCCACATTCCTCATAAACCCCTCGTAAAAAACACCCACTACCTCCTCGTTTATTTGCTTTTCACCTCCCAAATAGAATAACAATTTCATAGATAAAACATTTTCAGGAAGAACATATACATCAAGATAAAACTTATCAAAATGTGTGTGCACTGCACTATTTTCAGTTTGGTTCTCTACAAAAGATATTTGGGCGCCAGCTGGAGCAGCCATTATTATTGTATTCCTATACCCCACTTCTCTGCAAACAACAATTTTATAGCACAACCAAACCTTTAAGCCCTCTTAAAATATTAAACATCTGCAAAAGCGAAAACAATTGAAATAATGATTGATATGCATTCAGACGACACAAATATATAAAAAAGTTTTTCCTTTATTGCATGGTTGTAGGGGAGTACTTGGTGGGGAATGGTAGATTTAGGAAACTGAAAGGTAATAAATTATGAGATGTTATTGTAGTTAATTAATTCTTAATCTTCAAAATAAATCTGTTGTAAGTCATCTATTTACTTCTGTACAGCTGCTAAAGAGTGGGATGCAATACATTTGTTTATTGCAAACAATCAAGATTGGATGACGGTATGGATTGAATGATGTTAGCCTGATGGTCATAGATTAACATGGGAATATGTGTCTTATACAAGCTCATCATAATGGAGATCCCAATGTTACACAAAAGGAAATAGATTTAGCATATGGTTTAAGAGATCACTAGGTACTTATAAATTTTTTAACTAATCAATCGTATGTTTTTCAACTCATGATGCAAAAATTTATACATGTTTGACATTATTGCAGGTGAAACACCACAAGGCTATGTTTTGCAATGGTTATAAATTTCACATCAAAAATTTGGATGACATGAAAAGAACTTATGATTCTGGGATAAGTGCAGTGTTCTAGGTGACTAATATTTCATCTAGAAATGACTTACATCCTCGATAGTCAAAAAATCAATACTATGGTATTTTGGTTTATATACTTAACTGTGACTTTAATTCCTTCAAATTAGTTCTCCTTGTTGTGAAATGGTACAGACTACAACTCAATAAAAATGATCCTGATAGAACTGTTATTGAACATGACAATGGATTTCCAATGATTAATACAAGGTTGTTTGAGATAGTTGGAGAAGAGCCCTATGTTCTTCCAAGCCAATGTGAGTAGGTATTTTACTCAGAGGTTCCACATAAACTGGGTTGGTCATTTGTTGTTAGACATGATCCAAGAGGAAGGCCGATAAAGTATAATGTGATGGAAGAAGATACCGAGGAAGATGAAGAAGTGGAAGATGATGATCATGATCAAGAGCTAGTCGAAGAAGAATATGTAGAAGACGACGACGATGATGTTGTTGCTGATGATGATGATGTTTCTATTGATGACGATGAAGTTGCTACTGATGAGGATGATGAAGATGATGATGACGACGATGATGACGATGATGATGATGATGATGATGATGGTGATGAAGATGATGATAGTGACGATAGTGGTGGTGATGATGTCATCATCGACGATGATCTTGATGATGAGATGGATGAAGAAGAATATCAATGACATGAATGAAATGTACAATTATGCTAGATGTTTGGCATGTTCTAACGATTGTTTTATATGTACTACTCTTATTTACCTTGTTTTATATGTCCTACTTATATATCTTTGCTCTTTTGTTAAGAGAAATTTCATTCTAAAAGAGTGTATTTAATCTCTATATAAACAACCTCACTAGTTAAGATTGTTCTCATTTGTAGTGGGCATGAAAAGAATCAAATCACTTGAAAGACACCAATATTTAGACATGCACAAATTAGTGACATGATTAAGCAAATTACCTTTTTTTATAATTTTCTGGGGTATTTTTTTTATATCAATGCATTTAATCTAAATACTATCTTATGAGAGTTGCTTCTGCTAATTTTCTATTTCCTTGCACATCAATGATGTTAAATCACATGGGATTCTCTTTGTTCCCTGCAATGGAGTGAGCTAATTCTGAATTGCTTAGTAATTGCTTTTTATTGCATGGTTGTCTTTGGTTTGTCATTTTGTTTTGAGTGTCTAGTGATTTAAACCAAAGAGTTCGACTTAGCCAAAAAATGTGCAAGTCTACATTAGTATGTTTCTTTTTATTGTAATTATAATTAGTATGAATGAACAAAGTAATGACAATGCAATATTTGTGATAATAAAATATTTGTCGAAATAGCGTTGATGACTTCGGTCAATGTGCCTATGTGTCAATGTGGTGTTAGCCCATGCATGTTGAAGACGTCACGCACAACAAGTAATCTTGGGCATCAATTTTGGGTTTGCCCAAATAGGAAAAAGGTCTGGATACATAATTATATTTTATGTTTAAAAATAATGTGACAACTAATCATTTTATGAAGAACTAATGTACATTTGGTATTTTAGGGAAATAGTGGATGTCAATCCTTTCAGTGGGTCGATCAAACCACATTTACATCTACATCTATACCTGATGTAGGAAATGAGTGCAACTTGTGCAAGGCTTGAGAGGCAGTTAGTGCGGCCAAGATTTTCTTCAATGGTGAAAGTAGAAACCATATTTTTGCAATGCCTTCTTTGTGTAGTTTGTGCACTACCTTGTTGGGACCATATGCGTAAATGTGGTTAACAGAGGGCTATTGTAGATACTAATTTTTTTTTTAGAATTTCTAGTAGATACACATAAAGAACATGCACATAAACACAACAAATGAGAAACATAAATGTAGATATCACAACAGCTGAGAAACATAAATTTAGGCATCATGGTCACAATTTTTTAGAGACACAACATAATTGAATGGTATACCCAGACGATGCAACACAACTATATATCACTCCTTTGGTTCCAAGTTTACACTGCGGTAAACAAACCCATAGATAAAGAATAAATTTAGAGAGCGGAGGAGGGCCATAATGACAAAAATAATACAGGGTCCCTATATTAGTTCGGTCGTTATCGCTCTCCTCTTGGGCTCTCTAAATTTATTTTTTATAATATGGGTTTTGTTTAAACAATAGTGTCGACTTAGAATTGGAGGAGTAGTGGTTACGTTGCATCATCTGGGTATACCACTCAATTATGTTGTGTTTCCAAAAAATTGTGACCATGATGCCTACATTTATGTTTCTCATCTGTTGCATCCCAAGACCCCTTATGACCCTTTACGATCCCTAAGAGTACATCTTAGAGTCTTAAAATATCATAAAGGGTCATAAGAGGCTCCTAGGAGGAGTCAGATGAGCTTCCACCTTCACGTGGTTGGCCCTATTAAGTGGAGAATGTTAAACTCTTCTCGAAACAAAGAGAAGCTTAATAATTTAAGATCTCAATCCACATACGACAAATATATATCAATCCATCTCAATGGCTACCAAATCAATAGATCTCTGCCAAGAACCCAGTCACAAAGAAACACCACAGACCACACTGCGAACCCACTATGAAGAGGCATCCAATGTCTCATAAGTCACATCAAATGACCCAATTTTTGTAATCTAAGTCTCTCAGCTCGGTTCGCCAAGAAGAAGACTTCTCCATGTCACTCTCTCGACATCATATCTAACTCATTCAAAACTATGGCAAAAATGGTAGATGATCCCAACGATCTGTCACAACCCAATCTCAACAACAACACAAAGAGTAGCTCGATTCTATCTTCAAGCTGATCAATGCACAGTCTACTCAAACTCCAAGTCAAGTCACTGTGACACTCTATAGGAACAAAGCACATCCAATTTGGACCAAAGAAGTCAAGAAGTCACTCGAATCAGATCTGAATGTAATCATGTCTGCATATATCCCACGAACACATCAGGAAGAATGCATCTCTGATCGCCGCACTAGGTTCTTATGCCGGAGCAGTTGCTGTCATAAATTTTGATTCGGTAGGATCCATTCCAAATCCAAGTCTCTAGACTTGACTCAATAATACACGAGATGCTACCGAATCTACTACAAAGTCATCTCTAAATGATCCATAACCAAATCACCAGATCTGCAAGAACACTGTTCTGAATCGATACCAACTTGATCTACAAATATATATATTTAAAAAAAAAACTAATTTTTGTCACAACTACGACGACCATAAAATAGGGACGGTTATCTATCAAAAAATTTTGACATCCATTCGTTGCATGTACAACATCATTGTCGGTAAACAACTATAAATGATGGATATACATCATAAACTTCCGACGGGTCTTTGTCGCATGTACAACATCATTGTCATTAAAAACTACAAACGACGGATATTCATCATAAACTTTTGATGGATATCCATTGCATTAACAACATCTCTATCGACAAACAAACTACAAAGGCAGTGACCCATCAGAATCTTATGATGGGTTGCCGTCGTTTGTATTTTTTTGTGACGGATAGGCGTCCCAATTGCGACAGCCACAAATACGTCTGACGACAAATTCACCTTGTTGGCACCCCCTTATTACGATGTCCATTGTCATTTTAATTATGACGCCAATCAAAACCGTCATTTTTTTTACTACAAAACTACGACATCAGGTGGTGTCACTTTATCGATGGTATACAGTCATAATTCTGACGGTATGCCATCGAAAAAAGGGCTCAAATGTACTAGTGAATAAGATCACCGGATCCAACCACAGGAAACTCTTCCTCAATCACAAGAAAAAAAATCTCCTCAACCTTACTGACCAAAGTATCCCACTCAACTTCTTCCTCAATAATTTTCATCAGCAAGTTATCTTCAATCAAATTATCAGATGCAACCATAGGAAGCTAATCCAAAGGAACCTCATAATCAGTAGCATCCACAACAACAATGCACTCACCAACTTGTTCATCATATCTAGTCAACCAACTCAGGAACTCATCAATAAAACCTTCTTATTCATCCACATGTGTCTCTTAAGATAGAACACTCGCTGGTATACTTTGCTCAACAAGATCCACCTCTAATCCAGTATGATCCTCCAAGCCTTCTCCAAGACTTCTTCCCTCTACAACATTCACATCAGTATCATCTCCTATGCCTTCATCAACCTCAGGTTCAACAAAAAACTCTAGAGAATCCTCTTTCCGACAATAAAATATTCTTTGTAATTCCACCTCTATTTCATCTTCTCGTCTCTTCAACTCAATCATACCAAATTTTATCTTTCTCACTTCCTTTCTTTGAATTTCTCCAACCTAGGAATTTGAAGCATCCACCTAATGAAAAAGGTCATCTTCCCCTTTCTCTTCTCCATCATATGCTTAGTCCTCTTCATCAGCATCTCCTCTCTTCTAAGGTTGCAACTACCTCACTTTGGCGGTTGGATTGCAAGACTTCAATTACCTCTTTATTGGTGATCTATTGACAACTTTCACAACTTGCCTCAAATCGGTGATATGTCCACCAATAGGGTATATCAAAGAATACAACTTATTCCAAGGTTTATAACCATTAGAAGTAACCGTTCCACTCCAAACCATCTCACACTAATCCACATCAAGCGCAAGCCAAATTCACTTTCCACCACCCTACAAAAAGCCCTACATAGATTCAAAAGCTCAGGATCAAACATCTATCACACCAAGATCCACAACTCACTCATATCATCACAAAAACTCAACCTTCCGGTAGAAAATCCCTTCTGACCACCTTGCACAAGTCCTTCACTGATGTAAGTCACATCTACACTCTGCCACCTCACAAACAACGCCCTAGAAGCTTTGCAATTTCAGACACCAAGATTCACACCATCGCAAGATCAAACCAACTTTGATATTATCTGATGCAGTCAAGGATGGAGGGACCATAAATTATCTATCCATTCTTTGTAGCCAAAGACTCCACAGTGTAAATTAACCATCTTAGAGCAATAAGAACACATAAATGAGCAACCAACATGCACCTTCATTCATTCACATTATTAGAAAATCAATATTTACATCAATTTTGACTACCAAAGGTAGATTACATACATTCAACAAAACATAAGCCACAATATATACAAATAACAAGCAACAACTCAGCCTGGAAGAGATTCACATTCTCCAAGAATAGGAAAACATATTACAAATATAGGTATGGACCTAAATCATAAGGATCTCCTTTAGATGAATAAACCATAATGTGCGATCCATAAGATAAATCAGTCATGACCCCAAGATCATTGAATAATGCACTAGATAGGTTCGCAAACCATGAAGATCCATTGTAAGATCCAACAACCGGAGACTAGCTGATAACGTGAAGAATAATAGGTCCGAACTAAGAATCCAAGAAATCTCCCCCAAGACAAAATAGAATGTGATGCGAACCTAGACATAGATTTCATATGATGTCCAGAAGATTCCCTCAAGTTCGTAGTAGTAAATGCTCCAAGACTAAGAACCGCAACTAAAAACACTGAAACTGGCAAATAGGAACAAACTAAAAGGAAAATATTTTTGGTTAAAATATGAATGATCATGATTAAGAGGAGAAAGGGTAACCCCATTATAAAATCATCAAAAAGACCAACCACAAGCCTAGAATCTATAAGAAAATCAATAACACTAATGGGACTCTACATCAAGTTCATGAAAATGAAAGAAAATATATATACATACCTTCATACACATGATAATCTTGACTCCATTAGTCTCTAATCCATTAAGACCTTGTGCATAATAGTATTTTCTCTCACATTAAGCACTAGCACAAGATGACATAAAATAATGAAGTGTGGCTGATTGATGATGTAAGAACAATGTAAGTATGATGGAAATGAAACAATGAAGCTAAGTGGGCCCTATGAAGCTCTAAGAAATTAATCTTCAAGCATAGTAGATGTCTCCTAGATTGGAATTTTAAGAGGTTAAAATATGAATGATTATGATTAAGAGGAGAGAGGGAATATAATGAGATTAATAGGCTAAATGAATAGAGGGATTAGAGTTGACTTTTTGATAGGAATTTAGGTTCAAAGAATCTAGTCACATGATAATGAGAGAGAAAAATAGTGGGAGACTTGTCATGTGACAATGAATTTAGATTATGATCCATGTGAACAAATTGGAGGGAAAGGATTAGATAGAAGAGAATGATGGATTAATTAAATACATAAGAACATTTATTTAATTAATAGTTTAAAAAGGTGGGATTAAAATAATTAAATTTAGATAATAAATATTTATTTATTCCTTTCAAGTTGGTGTCTCAAAACATAAATCGATGCAAACAAATTAAAAAATAGATAATTGTAATGTTAGAATCTAATTCTGACTATGCATTGGAAATTTTCAACCACCAAAACGTAAGAAAATGAAAATAAATTTACATTCACATTTAATGGCTAAAATCTTCCCATTGATATAACAAAAAGCTAGTTGAGAAATTGAAAGCCAACTTAGAAGAACAATTAATTGCTTGGAAGATTTTACATTGCAAACTACCCACAACAGGCATGATGGAATGTTTGATGGTCCAACACTTAATTGTTCATTCTATCAAAGGCCAAAAAACATAAGACATATTTTGTGGGGATGCTTTTTCAAGAAACAATGGTTTTTAGTTTTTAATGATTTACCATCTATTTTTTAACATAAAATAAATTGGAAAGAAGCCCTTCTTAGATTGGGGTTATGTGCTAATATCATTGTTGAAGGAGTCAGACATGTCATTTTGTCCCACATATGAAGATATCTAGGTGTAAAGATGTTTCTAATAATCTTAAATATGCTCACAAAGAAGCTGCATTTCTAGGGCTTTACTCAAACATTTTTATTGTTTGACTTCACTTTTTTCAAAGTTATAAGTCAAGCTATAGGTCAAGCTTCTACTCAACAAAAGAAAAGTAATCATGGCACAAGGTTTAAAGTCTTTCTTTCAGCATTAACAGTGTCATGGGGTTCTCATACCAATTACTACTACTTGGAATGGAGTGGACAACATGGTCAAAGATGTTGGTTCAGCTCTATGTTTACTTGAGATGTAAATGTAATTAAAAGTATTGTTGTTTTGTATTTTGTAACTCTGTATTTGCTATTTTATAAGTTTTTTTTCTGTAAAGACATGTAATTATCATATGTTTTATAAGTTGTAGTAAAGATATGTATGTTGCGACTTTGAAGGTTGTTGGTTAGATTGTGTTATACTGTGGCAACTTTTTGCCACTTCTTTATTTGTATTATTTTGCATTATTTCAATACAAAAGAAAACAAAAAGCTATTCAAATAAAAAAAATATTTTGGCTTTATCATATAATTGTAAAAAGTTAATCTCATTTTCATTACCACAATTAATATTTTATAAAAATTTAGATCCACATTCATCAAATTGATTATAACACTTAATTTTGATTAATTACCCATAATTTATTTTTAAATTGATATTTTAACACATATAATAGTCACCCACTCTATCACTTTGGCTCAATTTTATTAAAAAAATCATTGAAAAAATTGTGTCTTTATATAGGTGATTCACCAAGTTTTTTATAAAATATTTCAGGGGTTTACTTCATAAAGTATATCTTGATAGTTCTTGGAATAAAATACATTTGTTCAAATACATCTTCTTAATCTATAAATTTCAAATAAGTTATTTGGAAACTAAAAAACACATATAAGCCCCTTGATGGAATAGTTCCACTAGACCTCTCAATAAACATAAAGTCTCTAGAGAAGGTAAGAAAAGTCTTGAGGAAGTAGTTCTCATTCAAGTGCGAATAATTAATTCTGAAAATAAAGTGTTCAATTTAATGTATGATTATAAAATAGATGATAGCAATATAAGAATCTAAATTTGTTAAGAAGATTTACCAAAAATGATAATAATGGAATCTAGATTGAAATTATTTTTTCCAAATTTATTACAATGAAAAATCCTATACAAAGCCTCAAAGAGATTCTACAATGCATAATTAGTATTATACAACCACTAGAGTGTAAGCACATGAATACAAAATTACATTCACTTCTGATTACTTAAAACTTCTCATCAATATAACAAAATGTGAGACACATTTTAAAAATGTTTTGGCATTAAAGTCATAAAATTAGCATTCCTATCACTTTATAAATATCTAACAATATTATCATTTATCATCATTCTTGGGAAAAGAACAAGTTAACATTAATATTTCAATCAAAGATGGAGAACGCATCTCAAGCTCTTTCCTTCTAATGATAAATCAAATGCTTCATTGATACGTGAAAATGGGAGCTCGTGAGTGATAAATTCATCCACTTTGACCTCCTGTAATGAAAATAAAGAACATATTAAAACATTTTTTCATCAAAGAATAAATCAAACTTATTGGTACTCTATTAAAAAGGAAGTTGTAAATAATCATCAAGCTTGATCTCTTACATTATTTAAATTATAATAGTCAACCAGAAAAATCTTCCTAAATTATATATTAAGTATCTAAATAATAAAATATGCACACATTATAACACATGTTACATATACAAAATAAGTTTGATTTAAAATATATCACATTTGCATTGATTAACAACTTATGTGATTCTCATGCCTACTTTAAATGTAACACAAGTACATTTGAAATCTTTTAAATTAACAAATGAAAAATGACTTGTGTAGACAAAAAATACTTGTGGAGCAACTAACTACCCCATTTACAAATACTCAAAAGTAATTTCTTTTAAAACCACTTGATACTTTCATTCTAAAAGATAAGAGAACACGTAAATAACAAGTAAACAATTTTTAAAAATTACATATTATAACCACATGATTGGGATTTGACAAAACTTAGAAATCGTAAATTGTAAAAATAACTACTACCACTATTCTAATGATAAAAGATGGACAACAATTAGTTAAACAATACTAAATATTTTTTATTTCTAAAATTTACAAATATGTGTGATTCATAATTTCTTAGATTTTATGAATTTCTATACAACATTCACACATGACTAATTTTCTTATTTTGAAACATACAAGGTAGGTTATCCAAACAATTGTTGCCCACTTTATTAGTGAAAACAAGTCAACAATTAATTAGACAACTCATTTTAAACCTTTCCCTTTTAAGAATATGTAAATATTTTTAACAATAAGCCTTGAATTATTTTGAGGAATTCTAGACATACCAATTGTTCAAAATTGACAAAAATGATTTTAGACAACTCCTAGCAAAATTAGCCTAACAACCCACATTATATTTTAAAAAAAATACATAAACATGTGGCTTGACATGTCTTTCCTATGTTTTTTTTTTGGAAAAACATACATTTTTATTAAAAACTATCAAGTCAAACACTATAAACTTGTTTCTTAATCTAAATGACAATCTTAAAAAAATATGAAAATGATTTTTGAAAAAATGCATAAAATAAAAATAACTACAAACTTGTAAATGTCCTTATTATCATAGATATTTCAATATATAAATGTACCTTGTTCATGTACATTTCTACAAGACCAGGTAATTGACTTTTC
The DNA here is from genome assembly GCA_027943335.1 of Chamaecyparis obtusa. Classification (NCBI taxonomy): domain Eukaryota; kingdom Viridiplantae; phylum Streptophyta; class Pinopsida; order Cupressales; family Cupressaceae; genus Chamaecyparis; species Chamaecyparis obtusa. The sequence goes on along the minus strand of BSBK01002047.1, from coordinate 19,038 downwards.
CCCTTGAAACCACCAAAGATAGTGCCATCGATTCTCCTACCATCCAATAACTCGGGAGGGAAAAAGCTCAATCTTCGTCCACTTTGATCCACTCCTACAATAACTGCCAAACCCCACCCCTACATTCACACATTAACCAAAACATAACACCCTTAATGTGAATCTAAAAAATTAAAATGTATAAATGCACAAATAGATATTTATGGGGTAGATACTAGTATTACATCATGTGCAGACAAAAATGCCTCGTACATAATATCCGCATTCCCAATGCATTCAAAACTAAAATCCACTCCGCCATCAACGATTTCTCGAATTCTCTATCAAATTCAAATACATTCATCAATAAATGTTAATTTTTTTTAAAGTATCAAGTATAAGGATGATAAATGTGAAGCTTTAAAGTTACTACCTCATGTGTGGCCTTATCTTGGTTCTTGGGGTTGATGAAATCAGTAACTCCAAAAGTTTTAGCTGAACAATATAAAGTAATCATATGTAAATATGGTATTAGATAATTAACCAACTAAAAGAGATGGGTATGTAAATACCTCTAGAGAATTTATCAGGATTTGTGTCCACACCAATTATCTTGGATGCACCTCTTACCCTTGCACCTTCTGCAACCTACAAAAGTAAAAGTCAATGACCTCTCAATAGGTTTATTAAAATATATAGTAAAGGTTAAGATAATTGAACTAACTTTTTGTGATAGGACAACTAAATGAGAATAAATTCAATTGAATGACATAAAAATTATAAACAATCTCTCACTAATTAAACAAATGTAAAACGTTTTATATTGATATTTAGAAAGATTAATCAAAGATGAAGTATGATTTGTAAGGGAATATAAATACTATTATTTTTCAAATATTTAAAATAATAACATCTAAGTGTGTTATTTTGTAGGTATTAAAAAAATTAGTCATGGATTGATTGTGACTAAATAATATAAATATAACATATTACAGATAAAACATCAAATTATTCAAAATAATAACATGGGGATAATTTGATTTTAAGTCTACCAAGAGACAAATTTGGTTAAGCACATCTATTAATAGTTGGTGGTTAATAAGAGATGGGTATTAAGTCGGTATAATGCTTGCTAGTTGATATTGCAAATTTATGACATGTAAGGTATTGATCATGAAATGTAAAATATTTTTTCCATGGCTAATAGGTAGTAATTAATTAGAAAGGTCGTTATGGATCACTTTGCACTCATACTAAAGATGTACTTGAATCTTGGTGCAAATATACATATCTAAAAGGGAAGATCTAGGTGATTTTAGTATGACAATACTCTTTTGGTAATACCATCTCTAGTCTTAGTGACCTTTATTGAGGCTTCCTCCCTTGGTAGTGAGAACAAGAATTTATCGTGCTAGGACTTCAAGAGATAGCCTTAGTGGAGAGAGGGAAACAACAAAAAATATTGTTGTACAATGAAATAATAGAAATTTTATTGGATATCTAAGAAATTAAATTACAAATCTAGAACTTCACACCCAAATTCTTAGAATTTTGAATTTGGCATAATAAGTTCTTATCTTAATTTCAAAAATATATAAATTCATACGCATTTTCTTGTAGGTACATTTTGTAAAGTTTCGACCTCTTTAAATTAATTTAAACTTCTCTTCTCAAATAAACGTTTATCCTCTATATATTACCTTTTAAAATACTTTAAATTTAATTATAATATAACCATATTTGTTTTATTTAATATTTTATATAAATATTTTCTTTTAATTAAATTTCTTTTATATAAAATATATTTATAATATGATTAAATTATTTTAACATACCTATAGTCCTTTTTACAATCTTAATTAACAAAATCTAACAAATGATAAAAAAAATCAGCTTTTACAAATACCCCTTGACCCTCATTAAATTTAAATAATTTTTAATTTAAAAAAAGCAAGCCAAAAACAAATTTGTCATTGAACAATGAAAGGTGTTTAATAATAAAATCAGCCTATGTCACATCAAATCTGAGATGACGCTTCACGATTAAAAGAAAGTTATCCCCACAACTATGTGTGCCTAAATTTGACGGTCAACGTTGCCTGCCAATCTTTTTATATGACTTATACGCGAAAATACGACCTTCAAATTTAAAAAATCCTCTGATGCTGATAATGTCTCGAATCTTTTTTGTTTTTATTGAATCAATGGAAAGATTATTGTGTCTGGAATCTTGAGCAGGGTATTTCTATTTTAGACGTTGATTATTTCAAAGAACACAATTAGAAGTAAGAATAAGGTTAGTACATTTTCAGTTTTTAAGATAAATAATGTTTCTCGATGAGATTATGGTATTAAGTTTTGTGGAGTGTTAGGCTCACAAGTATGAGATGAGGGCTGTGTTTTAAGAGGACTTTAGGTAGAATAGGTTTCTATCTAAGATTTATGTTTGTTATCTAGGAGGAGGGTATTAGTATTCATTAATTATTTCTAGATTTCATTTTGTTCGAGAGTTTACAATATTAATATTTCTAGATTTCATTGTGGTATTGGAAATATCGATGTTAAAGGTTCTTAACACAGTCAAATGTAGAAATTTCTAATAAATATTCACATAGATTATAGAAATCTCATATGACATTAAAGGGTATCAATAGTCATGAGCTAATTTTGTGTATCTTACACTAGTTAACAACACATCAAAATTTGACTACTTGTTTTTGGTTTCCTTAGTATAGAACTGAAATATAGATAAAATATAGATATACAACAAAATTTGCATCACTGGTCTAATGCTTATGCACAAATGTTCCAATTATCTGGTACCAATAAAAGTACACAATTGATTTAATTACTAACTTATTTTTTTCAAAACAATTTTTTATCCACTATATGATTTTCAAAATTCAGATACATTTAAGAGGAACTAAGATATAATGCTACTCACCGCAAGGCCGACGGTGCCGAGACCAAAGATAGCAACTGTTGAGCCGGGCTGGACATTAGCAGTGTTCCACGCTGCCCCAAATCCTGCATATTCAATATAACATTAACCCACCAGTTTTAATTCTATTTCAATGTACATCTTTATAGTTTAGAGTATACAGACCTGTGGCTAATCCGCAGCCGAGCAGGCAAACTTTGTTGAGAGGAGCGTGTGGATTAATCTTAACCACGTTGCCAGAATCGAGAACGGTGTATTCGCTGAAAGTGGAGGTCCCCATGCAATGATAAACTGGCTTCCCGCCGATTGAGAATCGGGTTTTCTGGTCGCTCAGCATGACCGCCCTGGTCGGATCGATCCTGAATTTTCCGCACAGATTTGTCTTTGGAGATTTGCAGTATACACAGTCTCCGCACTCCCCACTAAACAGTGTCAGAACATGATCCCCTGCCTTCAGATCGCTTACGCCTTCTCCCACGCTTTCAACTATCCTGTTTTAATCCCACATACTCTGTGATTTGACATAATCTTTAGGTAAAATATTGAAAATCAGAGTGAATTTAGGCTAAGAAATCTTACCCTGCAGCCTCATGGCCCAAAATGCGTGGAAACGCCTTCAGCATCTCATTCTGAGAAACAAAACCAAGAAAAAACACAATCTTGTCTGTTAAATCATACAATTTTTCTCAATTGAAGATTTTATATGTTAGTATATTTTCGAATGAGGAGAGTTTGAAAGAAAAATTGGGGATCGACTCCATGGAAGTCGTAGAAAGAAGAATAATCAGAGCATACATCCCAGATTTTGAATCTTGATGAATGGATCAATAACACAAATTTTGAACGAATACGAGATAAAGAAACATAACCTCTAACTTACTTCGGTAGTCGAGTACAAGACATCTGTGTTGCAGAGAGAGGTATGGGTGATTTTGACGCGGACTTCCATTGCCTTTGGAGGATCTACCTGTACCTCCTCTATTACCAGCGGTTTCTTTGTCCCCCATGCTACTGCGGCTGTTTCGAAAGCAATTTCAAAATTATGATCAGCAACGACAATGACTTTGCTCTTATTTCTGAATTAGATTTTGTAAGAGATTGAAATTATTAGTAAAACAGGGAGCAAATGGTCTAACCTAAACACAAACCTAAATACAAATGAAAACAATTCTATAAGGCTTCTACCCAGATCAGAATCCAAGCGAATTCTTCACTAAAAACCCAAATAGGAAAGGCTTGGCAAAGAAAACCTCTCAACAATATTTGGTCATGAAATCCTCTGGATGAAAATTGAATTTCTTTATATAACTCTCTTAAAGTAGTAATTTTTATGAAGGGATCTAATATATAGTAGAAATACCCATCTGTAGATAGTTGATCATAGGGTTAAGATCGATCATGTATATAGATCTCTTTCACTAGGAATTAATGGCGTGCAGGGCATTTTTTCTAGCCAGATATCTGATTTTAGGGACCCACATCTTTCCAAAGCCCTATCCAGGACATGTTGCTTCTTGGTAATAAGTCACATCTCCATTAAAGATAGATATGGGTATTTCAGTAATACAACACTTCAACAACAAATGAAAACTCTTAAGAACGAGTTCTTACTGTTTCATATAAACTCTAACATCTCATCTAAATCTCATCATATAAACAGTCAATTATATTGAAAAAACAAAACAAACAAACAAAACCATAACAGAAGGATGAATTCCAAATACCAAATGAATGTTTTCTAGTCCCTAAAGATGGATGCAGAGAAATAATCTCAAAGACCAGGCTCCACTAATTGTGTTCCATGGATCTGGCAACCTTGTAAAAATTTGCAGATTTGACATCATCAAAGGATATGATATTTTCACAGTTCACAAAGAAGAGTTAAAATACCATTTTTTGAAGATACAATACAGTTTTCTTTTTATAAAGTAAAATTCATAATGGGTTGTCAATTATAATAAAGGGGCATTCAGTATGATTTAAAACCAAAAAAACATATATATACATCATAAAAGACATAAAAGAATGTTTCCAAAACATATATGTCCAAGACTAAGGGAAGGGAACATACCTTTGCAAGTGATAACTTTACCAGATGTTTCAGAGATCAGAGAGCCATTAGAGCTGCAAGAATCATCTTTTTCCATTTCAATTCTCTCACTGATAATCTTCAGAATCTCTGGTTAACAACAGAGAGTAGAAGTTATATGTTGATTTCAATCTTCTTAAGTAAGGCACTCATTTATAGCACTAAACTTTCCATCAATTTAAAGCCTTAGAATAATAGCGAGGAATACTTCACAAATATAAATTGGTCATTCAATTTAAAGCTCTTAATAAGTCTCAGCCGTAGATTAGATGGGTGATTCAATGGATATGGCGATAAGGGCAAAGGAAAAAACATACGTTTATTTTCTAGGTATTCTTAGAAAATTGCAATAAATAGTAAGCAGAATAGTATTAAAACAGGACCCCACAAGAAGTAAAATATGTCATTTGCGACCGGCCCTTAATCAAAGTACAAAATAGAAAATTCAACGCACATTAATTGACCCCGCTTAGTCTCCAGCACTTTACGCACTAAAATACGATCACATTGGGCATCACCCGCTAAATTCTTTCACACTGCAACCATTAATACGTTGAAGAAGTCAAGTTTTTAAAGAATTTTTTTTTATATTAATTAAATAATTTATTCTATCTGCTTTCAAATAATTTAAGGAAAGTAATCTTCAAATCTCATGCTTTTTGATATTATTGAAAAGGGTTGGAAATTTTGATTTAGTGGAAAACTTGATTTAGTACTCAAAAAATAATTAAATAATTTCTTTTATCCGCTTTCAAATAATTTAAGGAAAGTAATCTTCAAATATCATGCTTTTTGATATTATTGAAAAGGTGGGAAATTTTGATTTAGTGGAGAACTTGATTTGGTATTTAAAATGGTTAATAATATTAACTTGTTTGTTTGGGGAGCTTCTTTAAAGTTTTAAAATGTTTCTTGTTTGAGTTTTACAAAATTCTGATTATATTAATTATATAATTTCCCTTTATCTACTCTCAAATAATTTATGGAAACTAATCTTAGAATATCATGCTTTTTGACTTCATATTTATCTATAAACTGTTTAGTTCAATATCAATATAATTTAAAAGTGAGAAAATATGATTTAGTATTTAAAATAGGAAATCATATTAACTTTTTTGTTTCAAAAAGTTTCTTTTTAAAAGAAAACTTCTTGTTTCAATTAAATTTATATCTTTTGGAAGAAAATGATTTTAATTCAAGATGATAGCAAATCTTATGTAGCTTTATTAGTGATGATGCTTAGATTATAAATTTTATTAAGGTTTTATTGTCAGTAGTCATATTTTAATTTGTAAAATATATTTTTTTTAAAGAGTTTATACAAAATGAGATGATGTATTTTATTAGTCACAAAATAATTTACTTTGCAACTTGTTCTTTTTCAATGTTTTAACATATTCAATAATAGTAATTTCTTTTAGAAGGTATTTTTTTATATGTTTGACCATTCATAAAGAATTATTTTTTGGTTATTTTATCTATTGTTGAAAAGATCTTTCCAAATTCAAACATACAATCTTTAACTCTATATATAAGATCTGTTAAAGTCTACTCGATTAAGGGATTTTCTTGTAGAAACTGTTAGGAATCAACAAGTATGATGATTTGGGTGTAGCACTTCTCCTTTTCTTGTTCAGATCCAATTAAGAACAAGCATTGCTTCTATTTACAGGAAATCTTCAATCTTCACTTGATCACACCTTTGCATCCACGATGTACACTTGCATAGTTTATTAATTTACATATAAATACATTTCATGCTCATTAGGACCTAAGCTAACTTACAAAATGTATTAAATTTGAATTAGAATCATTCCCTCTCAATCCTTGACCCTTAAAACATATTACCAATCTAGAATATTCATTTAAAAATTTAGGGCAACCTCAAGATTCATCGCACATTGATTTTACACAAGAATAGTCAAACTTTTTGACTTCCCCAACATGTTTCCAAAACTTGATAGATTTGATCACTTCTAATAATGTAACATCAAATTATCATTACAAATATATTAAGCCACATCACCATGCCACCTGGATCATGAAAATATTCACTGCAACTAACCGCATCATCACCGTTCACCAATCTAACATCAATTGTTCAAACATTTTGATAACTTTCACATAGAGGTCTTGTGTTCCCTAAAATAATACCTTGCGGTACTCAAATCATCTTGAGATCAAAGAATCAACAACATATACTAGTCAAGATAAACATAACATGACCACAACACTTGGATCGATACCTGTTTGATAAAACAATCAAATCAATCACTGTATGTCACTGTCTTTTCTCTTGTTTTTCCTTTTCTCTTGAATCGATCATAACTCACTCCATACTTATTTCCATCATGCATGATAATACATACAACATCACAAAACATCACTGTATCTTCCTCTCCAATTGCACATTCCAATTGCACACTCCAATTCCTTCACATACCACACAATGGATTCATCGGCTCAAACACTTATTAGCTCACTATCAACCAACACAATACTTAGTTGACATCAATGACAACATAATAAATGATCTTCCTATCATCAAACCTATACCAATTAACACTCAACAATGTCTACATTAGTTATGCGAACAATCAACCCCTTTGGCATTGATGGAAACACTACATCAACACCACATTGACCTGATAATAACCACTCCCTAAGTTCTTTAGGTAATCTTCTCCCTAATACCTAACTTATTTTATCTTCTCCCAATTTCATCTAATAAACTTTTCCCCTTTGACAACAATGTCAAAGGCGCCACATAGGTCACCTACAGCTACAACATCTTCCTTTTTCTCCGACTAATCATCCTAAGGAGTAGTCCCCTTTAACATCAACCCATTAGTAAAATATATTCAATAAGTTTGTTGGATTGATGCTTAAAAAAACATATTAGTTATGATCAGGTAGGGGAATAACCCCTAATTTACCTCTCATATACTCAAAAGTATCTTTAGGTAGTGGCTTAGTAAATATATCTGCTAACTGCTCCTTAGTTGGAACATATTCGAACTTGACTACCTTCTCCTGCACTTAGTCTTTTAAGAAATGATACTTGATTGCTTATGTTTTTTCTTAGAATGCATCATTGGGTTTTTTGAAATATTGTTTGTGTTGGAAATATTGTTGGAATCACTAGCATTCATTATTTTTTCATTGATATCAACATATGTTTTTGTAAGGGAATCTAGAAGTTGTAGATAGACTGGATAGATAGGTTACAAAGAATTGTATGGACAATGTACGGAGCCTTAGCTTCTATGAGCTAAGATTTGAGTAGAAGCTCATGTTTACTACATATGGTTATGTTTGCATATGTTTATATGCTCATTTTCTCAAGTTATGGATGAATTGAAAAAGACTAGTTATAGGGTCAGTGACTGAGAAACTCACAAAGTTGGTCTTAGTATGTGAAGTATATCTTCAGTGTGGAATTGGATTAAACCTTGTGAACTTAAGGAATGTCAGAAGACACATGGATGACTCTATTGTGTGATCATGGAGTACTTGTTTCATTGGTGATGTCATATGTGGTGTGTACTCTAATGAAGATTCATTTGGAATCTGATCCAAGAGTGGTAGAGTGTTCTTGATTAATCAAGTCTGGATTAATGTTGTGGATGACTATTTTATGATTTGTTTAACATTGTTAAGGATGTCATGTGTATCCTCACATGGGTCTATGTAATGTATTTTTTATAGGAAAGGTCCTATAATTGGTTGACCCAAGAATTATTCTTGTAACTTGTATATAAGGAAGTCCTTCCTTATGATTATAAAGAGTGAAGTGTGTGTGATCTTAAAAGCTGCAAGGGCTACTAATATAGAGCAGAGGTTGTGCATTAAGGCACAAGGAAGGGACTGTCTTGGTAGAGGTTAGTTATGGCGGTTAGTTCAGATGATATTATTCGAAGTCTTTTAGATCTTTAGATAGTGAGTCTTGAAGGTGGATTTAATTACCTTCCTTTGGTCAAGTGACTAGGCTATGAGCCATTTGCAATAAACCTTTAACAGGCTTGTGACTCCTAATAGGGTCTATCCTTTAACAAGGACTATACTATTGTAATCAATCAACTCCTAATAGGGATAGAACTCTTTACCAAGTTATTATACTCATAGTATTGATTTGTGTGTACCATTCCCACTGAGATTTTTCCCTGAACAGGATTTTCCTCAAAAATAATATTGGTGTTATTGTGTTATGGTTATTTTGCTTTGCGCATATGGTTTATATTTGAAATTAAGATTAATAAGTATCAACTGATTCACCCCCCCTCTTAGTTGATTGGGACATTGTTACTTTAACAATTGGTATCAGAGTTATTGGTCCTCAGAGAGAAAGCTTGACCACTTGGAGAAAAGATCCAAGATGACTTAATTCAAGAAAGAAAGTCCCAAGTTTGATGCAAATAATTTTGATGCATGGAAAGACAAGATGAAGACTCATTTTTTCTATTTAGGCTTGGATTATTGGTTAGTAACCAAGAAAGATGTAGTACTCAAGATTGAAGATGAGCTGGAAGATCCTGCTATAACTGATGATATAAAAGAAGATGTTTTAGTACAACATGGTAGCTAGACAAGCATTGATAATTGAATTAACTGAATTCTATGAGATTAGAGATCTAGACAAAGCACATCATATATGGAAAATATTGATAGCTTTGTATGAAGGAGATATATACACTAAAGGAGCCAAACTTCAAAATTGGAGAGAAAGGATGGAAACACTTCAGATGGAAGAAGCTGAAACAATAAGTATGTTTTTTCAAAGGGTTACAGAATGTGTGACTAGGATCATGAACAATGGAGGAACTTATACTAAGGATGAAGTCATTTCAAAGATTTTGAGATCTTTGACACCAGCGTACAAAACTAAAGTGCATGCCATAGATGAAATCATTCCATTAACTAATAATTTTACAAGGGAAATGTTAGTGTCCAAGCTAACAAAATTTGAAACCCTAGAACTTAAGGAAGCTTTGCCAAAAGTTGAGACAACATTTAAGGCAACAGTGCATAAAGATAGAAATGTAGTAACTAGTCTTGTAGGTTCTAGCAGTAGGACAAGAAAATACAACGAAGAATTGGGAGACTATGTTGAGGAATGGGAGAAGATTGAGGAACTAGAAAATAATGTGGATGAGAATATCCTAGCCATGATCGCAAGAAGAGAAAGGAAAGGTCAAGGTAAGTTTGAAGGAAAATTACCTTTAAAGTTCTTTAACTACAATAAGGTTGGTCATTTTTCTTCTAGATGCCCAACTAGAGTTCCTAAGGATAAACCTAAGTATGGTAAATATATGAAGCATAAGGAATTATACTATGTTAGTGATGGTGCATTTGATGATGCTGGAGATGTAAATGATGTACTTGGTTTTGTGGCTATGAAAGATGAAGTACCTATATGCAAAGAGAAGGCATTAGTATCTCATGTTGAGAAGAAAACTGACTAGATCATAGACAATGGATGTTCACAACACATGAATGATGATAAAGGAAAATGTTTTGAGTTGAGAAAGTATGATGGTGGTGTTGCTAGGCTTGGTGATAATACTCCTAGAACAATCATTGGAAAAGGATCTAAAACTTTGGATGGTAATACTAACACTGATGATGTCTTATTTGTTGATGGATTGAAACATAATCTATTTAGTGTTGGAAAATCAGTAGACAAGGGTTATCATCTATAATTCAAGGATGGATATTGTATAATCAAAAGTGTTGAAGGAAATATGATTACTTATGGTACAAAGATAAGAGGTAATGTCTTTCAGTTGAGCTCTACTAAGGTAATTTGTTTTTTTTCTTAATTTGATGATAATTGGTTATAGCACAAAAGGTTTTGTCACATGAACTTTGATAATATTGTAAAGGAAAGTAACATTAATGTGATCAAAGATCTACCTAAGATTGTGAAGCCAACTAATACAACATGCAAAGAGTATGTAATAGGAAAGCAGACACGAAGTAGCTTTCATAGAAAAGTCTTTTCAACCTGAAACAAGTTGGATCTAATTCAAATAGATCTATGTGGACCTACTTAGACCAGGTCATACTTTGGTGATAGGTACTTCATTCTATTTATTAATGATTATTCTAAAATGTTGTGGGTAGGATTTCTTAGAGAGAAATCAAAAGCTTTCAAAATATTTAAGTTTTTAAGGAAAAAGTGGAGACAGAGATAGGTTTAAAGATCAAATGTTTGAGATCAGATAGAGGAGGAGAATTCATATTAGGTGAATTTAATTCTTTTTGCGAAGAGCATGCCATATTGAGGTAGACATCAACACCTAAAACACCACAACAAAATGGTGTAGCTGAGAGAAGAAATAGATCAGTTCTTGATGCTGCAAGGACTATGCTGATTGAGGGAAGAGTTGCACACATGCATTGGAGAGTAGTTAACACCGCAATGTATACAATGAATAGATTTTAAATTAGAGATGGTACTGGTAAGACACCTTATGAACTATGGTTTGGTCATATCCCTACTGTTAAGTACTTCATAATTTTTGGTAGCAAGTGTTACATTGAGAGGGATGATAGCATAAGGAAATTTTATGAAATGAGTGATGAGGGAATATTCCTTGGGTATTCTATGAAGAGTAAGGCTTATAGATTCTATAATCTTAGAACAAGAAAGATGATTGAAAGTGAAAATGTTAGGATTGATGAAAAAAATTATATATAGGAAAGAACTTGTGAAATTGATTCTCACAATCCATAATGGGAAGAAGGACTAAATTAGAGAAATTAGGATCAAAACCAAGGTCAGAATGAGGAACAAGGACACGAGACTTATCAGGACTATTCACAAGAGATTCTAATATTAGATAACAACACAAATGAGTAGATAGAGGTGTCTAAGACACATAAATATGTACATAGGATTCATCAAAAGAACTAGATCATTAGAGATAGCAGTAAAGGAACCAAGAAAAGGTCGCAAACTAGGGATAAAATCTATTTTATTTCGAAGGTTGAAGCAAAAACTACTAATGAAGCATGTAAAGATGAATCATAGATCCAAGAAATACAAGAGGAATTGGATTAGATACAAAAGAACAATACTTGGGAATTGGTTCCTAGACCTAAAGACAAGAATGTGATTGGCACAAAATGGATATTCAAAAATAGAATGAATGTAGATGGTATTTTAACTAGAAACAAGGCCAAATTTGTATGCAAAGGATATTCACAACAAGAAGGAATTGACTTTGAGGAAACTTTTGCACCAGTTGTGAGGTTGGAGGCAGTTAGGTTACTCTTAACCTATGTTGCATACAAGGATTTCAAGATCTATCAAATGGACATTTAGTTAACATTTCTTAATGGTGACTTAGAAGAATAGGTTTACATTGAGAAACCTGGTGGTTTTCCTCTATCAGGTAATAAAGACATGGTTTGTAGATTGAAGAAGGCATTATATGGTCTGAAAGAATCACCTAGAGCTTGGTATGCTAGATTGGACATGTATTTATTACATCTTGGTTTCAAAAGAGGTAATGCACACATAAATTTGTACTTGAGATGCAATGATGAAGGCATTTTGATAGTAGAAGTCTTTTTTGATGACATTATATTTGGAGGTAATGATGCTATGAGTAACAAGTTTGTAGAAGAAATGAAGAGTGAATTTGAGATGTCCATGATATGGAAGATAAAATTATTCCTAGGACTACAAATAAATCAGAGCAAGAATGGGATTTTCATGTCTCAAACTAAGTATCTTAAAGAGTTGCAAAATAAATTTGGTATGGATGAAACTAAACTAGTTGGAACCCCCATGATAATAGGGAATAAGTTGTTTACTTCAGATGAGACAAAAGGTGTACCTCAGATAGAATACATATCTATGATAGGAGGTCTCTAGTATCTAACACATACTAGACCTGATATAGCAAGTGCAGTTGGAATTGGTTCTAGATTTCAAGAAGATCCAAAGGAAACACATATTGCTGCAGTCAAAAGGATATTCAGATACCTAAAGGGCACAATTGATCTTGGCCTATGGTATAATAGATCAAATGAATTTTAATTAGAAGCATATATTGATGTAGATTGGGCAGGTAGTGTGGATGGCATGATGAGCAAAAGTGGAGGAGACCTTTTCCTTGGGAAGAGGTTAGTTTCATGGTTAAGAAAAAAGTAGGATTGTATAGCTCAGTCAACATTTGAATTAGAATATGTCATTATTGTAATTAATCGCACGCAGATTGTTTGGATGAAACAAATGTTGGAAGACATTGGTGTGAACCTTGGTGAGCCAATTATCATACATTGTGATAAAATAAGTACAATGAATATGTCAAAAAACCTAGTGATGCACTAAAAAACTAAGTATATTTCAATCAAGTATCACTTTCAGAGAGAGAGAGAGAGAGAGAGAGAGAGAGAGAGAGAGAGAGAGAGAGAGAGAGAGAGAGAGAGCTTGAATATGTAAGCACAAAGGAGCAGATAGAAAACATCTTCACAAAACCATTGAACAAAGATAACTTTGTATATCTCAGAGGTAAGCTTGGGGTTAGAGCCCCACCTGGAGGTAATTAAAGAAATGTCACATTCACATGGGCCTCAAGGGAGTTATGTCTAAATAAAATTAGATAAATATTTATCTCAACATGATCTCTAGAAACTTGTAGAGGATCCCAACTGTGTCTATTCCCTAACCTAAAAGCCATATTTCACATAAATAATAAGAATTTATATTTTTTAAATGTCTATTTCATATAAATCTATCTAAGAACTATCCAATAGAATTTTATGCATTCAAATAATTGTGACTAAAAGGAAAAAAAATATACTAAAAAATATTTACAAATTAGTAAGAAAAATGTTGAAAACATATTGAACATTGAAATATTATCCAAATATGAAATCACCACTACAACATTAAAAGTAACACAACATTAGAAAAAAAATGCAATATGACAAACTTGTGAATCTTGAGGTCTCACATGTGACCAACAATGGAAAGCTGAAGTACGATTATTTTATAGGAAGAATTTAATTGTAAATCCATAAGAGCATCCACCATGATTTTAGGAAAGGTGAAAAAATTCATAGGAATTATCTAAAAACTCATGGTCACGTGATGAGTTTAAAAACAAAACATAAATTACAGTTTTAAAAGATTTAGAGAACGTGTCCTATTAGTGAATAATGGATCCACCTAAGATTTTCCTATGAATTTCCTCACTCACAATAACACCAAAAACATCATCAAATTTTAGGGTATTTGAACCAGAAATAGAATTACCAACAACCATTCTAGCTTTCAGGCAAAGAGCACAAAATCAACAGAGCTCTAATTTCTTCATTAAAATTGATATAAACAGAGGATAATTGGCTGGTAATTGTATTAAACTCATTTAAATGATTAGAAACTGACCCACCTTCTACCATTTTCATATTAAATAAATGCTTCATAAGAAATACCTTGTTTGAAGCAAAAGGATTTTCATATAACTTCGCTAGGGTTTCCATCAACTCTTGAGTTGTCTTTGATTATGTAATATTGAATGCCACAGATTGTGCCAGGCATAAAGGAATACTGCCAAGTGCCTTCCTATCTAAAATATCCCAATCCTCATTATCCATTGCTATTGGTTTCATGGATTTTCCTCCCAAAGGCTGCCATAAATCCTTCTGATAGAGATAGTCCTCTGTTTTCATTTTCCATAACTGAAAGTTATGCCCATTAAACTTCTCAACCTTCAACTTACCCTCATCTTCCATTACTCCCACTCAACCATGAGACCTTCCTATAGAGGATAATTGAAAACAACCTACTTTAATACCACTTGTTAGGATTAGCAGACATAAATTTAATAGTTACATGCAAATATATATAATAATGCAAAGGAATAAATCACACATAAGTAGAACAAGAAGACACAAATAGTTAACATGGTTCACCCAATCCTAGGCTACATCCACCAAACAGACAGTCCAATCTTATTATCCATTAATTTTAGCCTGTTACAATCTGCAATCACTTGCAACTCAATACTGCTACAAGAAGCTATGAAATTCTCATATATTGAGAAAACCCTAACCCTAAGCCATTATAGCAAGACTTATGGCTGTTAACAAGTTAACCCTAAAAATACTTGATGATTCAACCTAGGGAAAAGCTTGATGAGTCAACCTAGGGAAATGTTTGATGTGTCAACTCTAAAACTCTTAACGATTTAACCCCAATTTTTTGGGGGGGATCATTTCCCCAAACCCCATGATAAATGAAAAGTGTACAATACTTGCCTGATCAGTCACCACAAACCAACACCCAATTGGTGAATTCTTCTCTCATAGGGAGACGTAAAATTTTTGAGATAGTGGCTCTATAAAGAGTGATGAGAACCTCATCATTAGCCATCTATGTTTATTTGGAATCTAGGTCGAAATGGGAAATGCATTCTCTGATAATCTATGGGGATTGGATCATGACAGGAAATACAGTTGCTTCCATGAGTCCACTTTTCACCAATTTCTCTATGATTAGGTGTCTAGGTTCTTGGCGTATTCTCCTGTGAAGATCTCCCTAGTTGAAATGACTCAATTTAGTATCATAGATATCCTTCCATTCACTCTCTACACCATTGAGGTGATTGTAACCATGGTATTTGAGGGCCATTTTGTGTATTTGCAAATTGCAACAAGCTTCTATTTTCTCAAGAAAGTGTGGAAGGAACCTAAAGAAGCTACTCCGATATCAACTATGTCTGTAATGATGTTTTAGTTTAACTTTTGCTTACAAGTTATCATATAATCGAGGTAATCTTGAGAAAATCTAGGCACATGATTATTATTAAGTGCTATTAATGTTGGATGATAAATTTCTGCAAGCGAAATGCTTAGAGCATTAATTGCTTTAATTTATGGCGGGTTGCTTATGTCATTCAGAGATTTAAAAAATGGGTATCTACAAACTTTTGGCTTCGGATGTAGCATGTTGACACCTCTATTTCCAAACCTTCTTCTTTTCAATAGGTAGATTTATGTATACCTTGCTTCGGATTTTGTCAGAGAGGCAGCCATGATGTCGTAATTATGAAGTGTGACTGCCCTTTGTAGGTATTTGACTCTTGGTCTTAGAGGGTCCTTGTTTTTTGGAACTTTAAAAATCATACCTTCTTCCTCTGCTTTCTGATAAAGTCATACTTAAACTTCCAATTTTCCAAAGTGACGGTTCAAAGAGGGAAACAAGCTTTTCTCCTTCATTAATCAAGAATTAGGATAGTGAGCTTCCTTTGATTTATCTGTAGCTTCACAAAGGGTGGACTCCAACATCTTTAAGATTTTTAGAAATCTTACTACCCTGCTTCGATTCCCAGCTTTGTAGTACTTTGAACATTGAATTTTTGAAATGAAGTATTTTGACGTTTTCACTTTATTTCGGCCATCGAGAATCGCACCTCCTTGCCCTTATTCTTGATTCAAGTGTTACTTTCCTTATTTTCAGATCTTCGGAAATCGCACTACCTTGCTCTGATTCCCAATGGTAGCATTACTTTAACATGTTTTTCATACTTTTGGAACGAGCATTCCATCACTACTATTTCTTAAGGCTTAGTAGCAAAGGTCTAATTTTTTTGAACTTTACATTCATAATTTCCTCTTAGGAGCTTGAGACTTTGGAAAACATTCTTGAGCTTTGGATAGTACTAAAAGGACACAAATGCTCTCAGTGGGAACCAAAGAGACTTATTTCCCTAGACTACGAACAAACTGACACCCTTACAACTTAAAAGCAAAATTTGTCAAGATAGAACCAAAACATGACAATAATGTTGAGAATTTTTAAATGATGTAAACTAATGAAATGTTTAATTTTTAATGTATTTTATGTTTGTAATTTTTGTAAAAAATTAGAAAATTATAGAAATACATTTTGTGATAAAATAAAAACTAAAATTTTGTGACTGATTAAATTTTGAAATTGGAGTTACATCATCTGTCAACCTTTTTAAACCATTTTTTCATTTTTTATTCAATTTATTTTGTGTGTTTAGATAGCTTGAAACTTTAGTGCATGGTTATATCTTTTCACTATTTTTTTTTTTGATCGGTAAAAGGCCAAAGCCCTAAATTTTATTTATATTTAAATTAAAAGTTTTTACAAAAAAACCCCACTTAGTGCAGGCATTGGTAGGAAAGAGCGGGGTTGAGAAAATCTCCAGCCATGCTTGGGACTTTAAGTCCTGATACTAATACATAATTTCCGTGGGCATTCCCACGATTCGATGTTTATTGAGATTTGTTACAAGCATACATATTTTCGTGGGCATACCCACTCCTTGATACTTTTCAAGGTTTATAAAGTTACATTGATTACATTACAGATTTATATATACATCTCTTTGTTTCATACAATTTGATTATCAACCCTGTAAACAACTAATCATATTCCTTCGAAGGGAGTTGGATTTGGTGCCGAATATAGATTATCTTCCTGAAATGAGACACAAAATTCTTCCAAACCATATTGTTAATGATCTGAAAAATATTTAAAATAATAAGAAATAAAGATATTGAACTATAACATTATTACCTTCCATCGTGTGATAAGCATTTTGACATCCTTTCTCATTGTAAAGATAATGCACTTTACCAACTCTATTTCTTGCTTCATGCGCCTAGTTAGTGAGTTATAAAGAATACATATAATCCATGCTAGATGTTTCTATGATAGAGATGTTGGATCTTAAAAACCACAGAGCTAACAAAACTACTACTTAATATGACTAAAGATTGGTCAATAATCTAAAAAATTAACAATATGCTACTGATTCCTACTCTAAGAGATTCTTCCACATTTTTATTCTCATTATCTAAAAACATAAAAGGAGCTGCTCGAGCATCAATAAATTCTACAATAATATACTCATAAACTTATGTATCATATCTGAAATTTTAAAATCTTGTGTCCATAGCTCATTTAAAAAGTCTTGCATTTCACAGTGGGTACCCCTTGATGCTCTGTTCTCAGGTTTCTGTGCCTGATAGAAAAGGAAATTAATCTTATATGTTTTAAGTATAGTAAAGGAAGCCAATCAATTCCTTTAAAACAACAAGTACAAGTGCTACCATAACATTTACAATCATATAAAAGTCAGTGTAGAGTGCCAAAGTATTACCTAGCCTGGATATTACTCAAGAGAATGTGGACTAGATATGGCCAAATATCTCAAGTAATAATACCCAGGCAAAATGATCCATTGTTACTAAAAATAATAAGCAAAGCTAATGATTTATAACACTATCTACTATTAGTATCTTATTCCCCCAATAACAACAAAGAGCACTGACTATCAGGACTTCATCAGAATAGATTTCATTTTAACCTTTATAGACAGCCCGTGGTTATACATTCTGAGGAAAGGGAAAAAAAGGGGGATGCTTTAGCTGATGCTTTCTCTATCAATAGGAAGCTAAGATCCAGAAATATCTTTATTGAATCTACTATGTTTTAACATCCTTTATTTCTACGATATCCATTCAAAAAGTAACACAGTGTTAAATGATTTTATCAATTGATACCATGCAATTTCTATAAGTCATCTCTGAATAACCTAGTATTAGCAGATATTAAAGGGAGAGAGCATATACCGAATATGATAGTAATATGAATCATACATATACATATACATATACATATACATATACATATACATATACATATACATATACATATACATATACATATACATATACATATACATATACATATACATATACATATACATATATATATATATACATATATATATATATAATATATATATATATATATATATATATATATATATATATATATATATATATATATATATATATATATATCGACAACATAGCCCATGATCATTTAGTTTTTTATCTTTTAAAATATGGTTGATTAATATAAGATCTATCTATATTAATAAATATATGTATATATATATATATATATATATATATATATATATATATATATATGTATATATATATATATGTATATGTATATGTATATGTATATATG